>PVLC010020582.1:0-29493 GCA_004027655.1 Graphiurus murinus | reverse complement strand
GTGGGTGACCGAGTCTGCATTTTTGTCTAGGGACCCCTGCACCTGGGGGGTCCAATTTAACTTAAAGATCCCTGCTGCTCTGGTTCCAGTGGGAGGGGTGATCTGGAGTGTCCTTATCACTGTTGATCCTGCGGGGATATGCCACCTGATTAAAGTGTGGAATTCTGTAGTCTCTTACTCCACTTCTGGTTGTTGGGTTCGCAGGAGGTCATTGGAGGTCTTGGTGCTAATAGATGCTGCTCTTGGTGACTGGCAAGATGGCGGCTGGAAAGATGGCAGCCGCTGGTTCACAGTGCACGCCACTGACGCGTGCTGGCTCCTTTGTTCTCCCTGGGTTCTCTTCAGCTGCTTTTGTTGGTTTATTCACTTTTTTTTTTCTGCTTTGCTTTTCTTTCCTTCCGTCAAGAAGTTGCACTTGTGGCAGTTTTTATTCAAGCTCTGCAGTGCAGTCGATCGCTGCTCCGACTCTGGAGGGAGAGGTGAGCTGGGGTGGTCCCAGGGGGTCTTACACTGGTCGTACCACATGTTCTGGTCACTGTGGAAGATGCAGGGATACACTGCCTGGTTAGGATGTGGAGTTCTGGAGTCACTTACTCCACGCCTGGTCACTGGGTATGCTGCTGGGCGGTCATGCAGTCTGGCTCCTTCACTCTCCCTGGTCCACTTTCTGGGGTCTCTTTAGTTGTAGTTCAAATTTTGTTTGCTTTTTTGTTGCTTTTTTTTTCTTCTGTCAATAAGCTGCCTTTATGGCATATTTGTTTCGAGCTCACAGCACCTGAGGAGAGGTGTTTCACTCGACGCCATCTTGGGTTCCTCTGTTTGGGTTTTTTTTAGTGCTAAGATTTTCAAGTTCTTTACGTAATCTAGATGTTAGTCCTCTGTTAAAGGAGTAGCTGGAAAAAATATTTTTTATTTGAAAACAGGGTCTCATTAAAATTGCTGAGATTGGCTTGAACCTGCAATCCTCCTTTCTCAGCCTCCCAAGTACTGGGATTATGGGCATACATCACCACATGTAGTTTACTACCTACAATTAGCTGCTTCAGCTTCCTTTAAGAGTCCAGGTTGGAGCTTTTGGTATAACTCAGTGGTACAGTGTTTGCCTAGCATGAACAAGGCCCTTGAGTTCAATTCTCATGACTGCAAAACAAACAAACAAATAAACAAACAACAACAACAAAGAGTCCAGGATTTCCAGGGTTTAAGGCATATGTCTCAGGTTTAGTGTTCACTCTGGCTGCTGGGCCAAGAAAGACTCTGTCTTCAAATAGCATACTGATCTGGCATAGGTATTGCTTTCAGGGAATACTTCCTTCACAATTACTATTCATCACTCCATATAAGGATTCAGAGTTCTAATTAATTCACTTGCTCATTTTTATTGCTAGAGCCATGGGAAATGATTGGAGACTTCTCTTAAGCCCAGCATTATACTAAAAAGTATTTTCTCCACTGCACCCCCAGATTTAGTTGATTTATGGTGGGAAGCCTTCAATGTATCTGGTCCTAATTAAGAAGAATCTCTTTTTTTTTTAGAAAAAACTTATTAAACAATGTTAGCAAACATTCTCTTGGGTATAATAGCTTGTAACTGTACCCCTTTGTACCCACTTATTTCAGGTAAGTCATGTCTATTGCCTTCTGCTATTTATGGCAGGTCTTGGAAACTGAGAGAGTCCACTGCTTTGAGAGTCCATTAGTTTGAGAGATTGGCATCTCCAGGGAAATATATCAGCCAGTCTTTCAGAGGATATCTGAAAGAGAGAAAATCCCATTTCCAGGTGTGCAGATGGTGAGCTGCCAAAGACAATCGAGGAAATTAATTATGAGAATGATGAGCAGACTTAGATAGGATCTGAGATTGTGTGCTCTGATGGACATGTAGCTATTTAAAACAAACGAGCAAGAAATAGGATTTTTCTCTGGCAATGGGTAAAGGCTTTTGGAGATGGGAGCTAAGAAATTTCCATTTGGTAGATAAAGATACCAATGGATTAAAACAACAATAAGTTTTATCATTAACTTTTCCTATTTCAGCTCTAAGAAAGTTAGGCCTGTTCCCAGTTTTTGCAGACCATTTGAAACCTACTTTAAAAATAAAATGCAATGATTATTATGCAACCTGGATTTGATGAGAATACTGTGTGCAGAAAATAATGCAATTAGCCCAGATACAAGCAAATGGCCTATTTCTAGGTGTGTTGAAAAATTAATATAAAAGATCATTCCCTAGCAAGTCACATTCCATTAAAACAAAAGCATTAACAGTAAAAATCTGTATAACAAAAAATATTAGAAACCTCCAGGTGATCTGAGACTTATTTCAGGAAATAATTTATGCAATTAAGGTCTAATACAGTAAAGTTTTGGCTGTCTCTTGAAAATTGTATTCCCTTTTTACCAACATTTATTGAATGCTTTCATGTCAGGCACTGTTACAGGAATTAAAAATATAACTTTGTGCAGATCAGATAAAATTTCCTCTTTCAGAATGTACATTGTAATAGCAAGTGACATTTAATAAACAAATAGATATATATCATGTAGCAATTAGTATGATAGAGAAAAATAAACAGAATAGTGAAAATAAGGAATGTTTGGAAGTGTATGAGTGTGTGTGTATTTTTTTTTTTTTTAGATAAGCTTGTCTGGTAAATATTTTCAATAGAGAGTCATGAGATCAGATACCTAATTCTGAAGGAAAAGATGAAAAGAGCTCTCAAGATACATGGAATATTTGATTTTGATAATTAGTAAGTACATGTTACTTAAAATGGTAGCATGCTGAATGTATTCAAGCAACAGCTGGAGTACAGAGTAAGGTTATGAATTATTTTCCATCAGAAGGTAGTAGGGGCCATTTTACCTATGGTTTTCATGTGATTTTTATAGAAAATTTTCATAGTAATAGCAGTCTTATAGAAAGAATGCTCTTTAGTAATTAGAAATATATATTATGTCAGCTGGGCTCACTTCCTGATTACTATCTAGCTATTATATATGCTAATAGTGTGTGTGTGTGTGTGTGTGTGTGTTACTAGGAATTGAACCCAGTAATGTTCTGCTTATGAACCATGCCCTAGCCCTTTTTGTTTTTTGTTTTGAAACTGGGTTTTCCTAGGTTGCTGAGTCTCACTAAATTTCATAAGTTTTTTGTGAACCTATTATCCTCCTGTCTTAGCCTCCCAAGTATTGGGATTAAGGCATGCACCACCATGTCCAGATTATGATAGGAGTTTTAATATTTAGTTCTTCTTCATAAAGAATTCATTATGTAATTCTGAAGCAATGTTTCCCCTTTGGTCTTTTCATTATATCTTTAAACTACCATCCTCCCCCCCCAAAAAAATTATCCCCATTTGGGTTATGTGATGTCTTTTAGCCTGACCAATGTCATTATCTTCCTAATTGTACTTGACAGGTGGGAACTTCTTCATGTCTAAAGGAAACTTTCCTGCTCACTGTCTCTTTTATACATCTCTTAATGTCAGGGCAAACTTCTGTATACTTTAATTCTCTATAGATTGCAGATCTACTGTGGTTTCAATCCCAAAAGGAACACTTATCCTGTGGGTTCCATAAGGTATGACTTACCTTAGTTCTGTCCTTCCACTCATGAACACACAATTGATAATAGGGGACAGGGAACAAGGACAGCTCCTCTGTAACAATTCACTTCAAATTTTTTTCTCCCCCAGACCTGATCAAAATCTAGAAGAGGGTTAAAGTGATCTTTAGTCTGTCTTTTTTCTAATCCTTTATTTATGTACTAGACTTTATACTCTTCTTCTTCTGATTTGCTTTGACATCTCTAATTAAAGTTTTGGAATGCAAACTCTATTCCTTCTCCCAAAGTGTAGTTTTTTTTACATTTATTTATTTATTTTTATTCATTTATTTTATTTTATTTTTTATTGGTGCATTGTAATCATATATCTTAATGAGGTACAAGCTGGTAGAGGCATACATGGACACAATATTCATTTAACCCTTCCCCAATTCCCACACAATTCTCTCCCCCCTCCCTCCTTCCCATGTTTGGCTTAGTGATTGACTTTGATATGTTTGTGAATGTACATCATGCACATTATGATGTTTCCATCTTCTCTCCTCCCATCACCTTCAGTTAGGTCACCTTCTTTGCTCATCTAAAGTTTATCCTTCATCTAAAGTCCCTACTATGACACATTTTCTCCCTAGCTTCCATATATTAAGGGAAAGCATCTGATTTTTTACTTTTTGTGACTGACAAATCTCACTTAGCACAATTTTTTCCAATTCCACCCATCCATTTCCCTGCAAATGACATAATTTTGTTCTTCTTTATGGCTGAGTAAAATTCTACCATGTATGTATCTCATAGTTTTTTGTTTTTGCGGTACTGGGGATTGAACTCAGGGGCATTCTACCTTCGAGTTATACCCCAAGCCCTATATATATATTTTTTATTCTTTATTTTAAAACAGGGTCTCACTAAGTTGCGGAGTGCCTCACAGAGTAGCTGAGGCTGGCCAGGAACCCTGATCCTCCAGTCTCAGCCTCCCAAATGCTGGGATTACAAGCATGCACCCCCACAGTTTTGTAATCCATTCTTCTGTTGATGGACATCTTAGCTGGTCCATAGTTTGGCAATTATGAATTGTGCAGCTATAAACATAGATAAACATGAATTAGTTTGGTAGTTTGGTTTACATTCTTTCAGATACCCAGGAGTATTGCTGGATTACATGTAGGTTGATTTCCATTCATCTGAAGATCCTCTATACTGTTTTCTAAAGTGGTTGCACTAATCTGCAATACCACCAACAATATTTTAGAATTTCTGCTTCTCCATACTCTCTCCAGCTTTTGTTGTTGCTTGTGTTTTTAATGATTGCCATTCTAATTGGGATTAGGTGAAATTTTAGGGTAGTTTTGATTTGCATCTCTCTGATTCTAATAATGTTGAACATTTTCTCATACATTTATTGGCCATTTGTATTTCTTATATTGTGAAGTGTCTATTTAGTTCACTTGCCCATTTTTTGATTTGGTTATTTTCTTAGCAGTGAGTTTCTTGAGTTCTCTGTATATTCTAGATATTAGTCTTCTATTGGAACAATAGTTGGAAAAATCTTCTCCCATTTTATTGGCTTTTTATTGAGATTATTGATAGTTTCCTTTGCTGCAGAATCTCTTCAGTTTAATGCAATCTCATGTATTGATCCTCCTTTTGATTTCTTGTGCCTTTGAAGTCTTGTTGAGAAAGTTTATACCTGTGCTTATGTGTTGAAGTGTTGGACCTATGCTCTCTTCACATAGGTGTAAAGTCTCTGGTCTGATTTCCAGGCCATTGATCCATCTTGATTTGACTCTTGTGCAGGGTAAGAAATTGGGGTTTATTTCCATTTTTCTGCATATAGTTAACCAGTATTGCCAATACCATTTGTTGAAGAGGCTATCTTTTTCTGGTGGATGCTTTTGGCCCCCTTGCAAAAATCAATTGGTTGTAAATGTGCAAATTTGTTTCTGAGTCTTCTTTTCTTCTCCAATGGTCTATGTGTTTGCTTTTGTGCCAATACCATGCTGATTTTATTACTATGGCTTTGTAGTATAATTTGAAGTCAGGTGTTATGATGCCTCATGCATGGTTCTTGTTGCTGAGAACAGGCTATTCAGGCTATTCTGGGTTTTTTATTCTTCCAAATGAATTTAAGAACTGATTTTTCTATGTCTGTGAGGAATGACCTTGATAAATTAATGGGTATCGCATTGAATCTGTAGATCACTTTGGAAGGAATGGTCATTTTTATTATATGTATTCTGCCTATCCAAGAGCATAAAAGGTCTTTCCATCTTTTAAGGTCTTCTTCTATTTGTTTTTTCAATATTTTATAATTTTCCTCACAGAGCTCTTTTATCTACTTTTTTAGGTTTATTCCTAAAAAAGTATTTTTTTGGGGGGGGGATATTGTAAGTGGAAATATTTTCTGGATTTCTTTCAGCAGATTTATGATTGGTATACAGGAAAGCTTCTGATATTTAAAGGTTATTTTTTTTGTCCAGACACTTTGCTGAATTTGTTGATTAGCCTTTTGGTTGAGTTTGTTGGATCTTCTAAGTATGTCATCTGCAAATAGAGACAATTTTAGTTCCTCCCTTTCTATTTGAACTCCTTTGATTTCCTTCTCTTGCCTTATTGCTCTGGCTAGAGTCTCAAGTACTGTTTTGAAAACAAGTAGTGATAATGTACATCCTTGTCTTGCTCCTGTTTTTAGAGGGAACTCTCACAGGTTTTCTCCATTTAATATGATCTTGGCTATGTGTCTATTGTATATTGCCATTATCATATTGAGGTATGTTCCTTCTATTCCAATTCTCTGCAGAGCTTTTACCATGAATGGGATTTGGATTTTATTGAATGATTTTTCAGTGTCTATTGAAATGATCATGTGATATTTGGCTTTAGTTTTGTTTATGTGGTGAATTATATGGATTGTTATTTATATGTTGAATCAACCTTGTATCCCTAAGATGAACCTGTCTTGGTCATGGTGTATAATTTTCTTGATGTGGTTTTGAGTGCGTGTTGCTAGTATTTTGTTTAGCAGTTTTGCATCTAAGTTTACCAATGATATAGGCCTAGAGTTTTCTTTTCTTTAGCTTTCTTTATTTAGCTTTGGTATTACTGTGATGTTGGCTTCATAGATTGTATTTGGGAGAGCCGTTTATTTCATGGAATAGATTGAGGTGTATTGGGATTAGCTCTTCTATGAAGGCTTTATAAAATTTACCTGGAAAACCATCTGGTCCTGGGCTTTTGTTTGATGGTAGGCTCTTTATTGCTGCTTTAATCTCTTTGATTGCTATTGATCAGTTTAAATTTTCTATATCTTCTTGACTCAGTTTTGGAAGGTTGTATATGTCTAGACATTTGTCAATTTCTTCTAGATTTTATATTTTGTTGGAGTATAATTTTCAAAACAGTTTCTGATTATCCTCTGAATTTCCACACTGTTGATGGTAAATCACTCTTTTCATCTCTTATTTTAGTAATTTGGGTTAATTCTCTCTTTATTTTGATTAGGTTGGCTAGAGGTTTATCTATGTTGTTTATTTTTTCAAGAAACCAGCTTTTGTTGACTTTTTGTATTTTTTTTAATTCTCTACTTCATTGATTTCTGCTCTGATTTTAATAATTTCCTGTCTTCTATTGGCTTGATGTTAGACTTTTCCTGTTTTTCAAGGGCTTTGAAGTGTGTCATTAGGTTAATTATTTGGTGATTTTTTTTCGTCTCATGTGAGCACTGAGTGCTATGAATTTTCCTCTTACCACTGCCTTCAAGGTGTCTCAGAGGTTTTGATATATTGTGTCTCTATTTTCCTGTTTCTAGGAGTTTCTTAATTTCTCCCCTTACTTCTTCTATAATTCATTCTTCTTTCAGAAGTGTGATGTCCAGTCTCCATGTGTTCAATGCTGTAGAAAAACAAACTAGGCAAATTTTCTCCTTCTGATACCTTTGCAATGCTGATATATATGATGTATATGATGATTGTATATGATGGTTAGGCTGCTTCATGCTAAGAAATAGAGCACAACTGGGAAATGTAACTAAATTTTTTATTTATTTAAGGACAGTATAAAGTTTAGATTCCATGACAAAAGTCAAAGATTATGTTTACATTAAACTGTTTGAAGAGAATGAATGAGAAAAGAAACACCCATATCTTATATATGTTTCTGTGACTAGTGAGTCACTATATATTGATATTTAAGTAAAATTTTTATTTAGTACTTAAAATACAGATATATATATATATAATATTTATATAAATGCATTTTTAGATTTAAAAATATGGGATTTCAGGGTTATCAATTTATGTGGCCAACTCTAGAAGAAGTACAAAGCCAGAAATTTAAGAAAAGTCTATAGTTGCTGGGCTTAGTGGTGCCTGCTTTTAATCCCAGTACTTGGGAGGATGAAGCAGGAGGATGGCAGGTTCCAAGCTAGCCTCAGCATCTTAGCAAGGCACTCCACAATTTAGTAAGACCCTGTTTCAAAATAAAGAATAAAAATAAAAATAGGACTGAGGGTGCAGCTCAGATGTAGAATGCCCCAGGGCTCAATCTTCAGTTATCCCCCACCCCTCCCACACACAAGTCTATAGTTCTTAGCTTCAATACAAAAACATTACTGTGATTTCTAACTTCTTTACATGACATTGCAAGTCCCTCTATGGTCTGGCTCTTGCATTCCTTCATAGCCTCCTGAAGGTTTAAACTCTGCTTTTAGAACAAAACCCCAAATTTTAATATTGTCAGAAAAGCTCCAAATGACCCAACTCTTTTTTAAGGTGGTTTTAGTATTTATTTATTAATTAATCTATTATGTGTTTTTTTGGTGCATTATGGTCTCACATAATAATGTAAATCATGTTGACAATGTCATACATACATACAGAACTTGGTGTTCCCCCCACCTCCCCATCTTCCCCCTTCCCATATAGAGTAATGAGATTGAAATTGGTATTTTCACATAAGTACACTCAGTCAATGTTAGTATTTCCAATAATGAACCTCAGTCTTCCCCTCTCCTTCCCGTCGACCACTTCCCTGACTCCACTGAGGTTTCTTCTCCATTATCTCGAGTCCGTCTTGTATCCCAGTTACTCCATAGCTTGAACATATTAAAGAAAACAAATGCCCTTCACTTTCTGTGACTGGTTAATCTCACTTAACATAATATTATCCAGGTCCTTCCATTTTCTTTCAAGTGACATTATTTTATTTATTGCTGAGTAGGATTCCATTGTGTGCATTTCCCATTCATCTGTTGATGGACCCTGGGTTGGTTCCATAATTTAGTTATTGTGAATTGTACTGAATTCACAATATATTACTATATTACTATAGTTCTCTGGCTTCAATCTCTTTGGAAAGATACCCAGGAGCAAGATCATATGAAAGAGCCATTCCCAGTTTTCTAAGGAATCACCACACTGATCTCCATACTGCCTGAACTAGTTTGCAACACTGTAGAAATGTTACTATTTCCCCACATCCTCAACAAAAATTATTGTTATTTGACTTCTTGATGATTGCCATTGTGATTGATGTTATATAGAATTTCAGTGTAGTTTGATTTACATCTCCCTAATTGCTAATGGTATTGAACATTTTTTCATGTATCTATTGACTATTTGTATTTCTTCTTTTGTGTAGTGTCTATTGAATTCAATTGCCCATTTTCTTGATTTATGACTTCACTCTTTACCTTGTACCTCTCTTCCTCTTATTCCCTCTTCTTCAGTGTCTACTCTTTCAGATATTTGAATCTGCCATCCTACTTCCAGTCCTGTGACTGTCTCTATCACTACTATCCATTCTCTACAAAATGTTCAAAGTGAGATTTAAAAAAAAAAATGTTTATCAGATCATGTGCAATTCAGTAGCTTTCCAATTTTATGGATGATCTAAATTCTTTAATATGGTCTTGCAGTGTTAAGTAGTGGCCTCTATTTTAGCCTTAAAGCACCACTGTACTTTAAGCACATGGCTATTTTTTGGTTCTCTGCATGATCTGTGCTCTTTCCTACCTCAGATCTTGCATACATGCTATTTCATATGCTCTATCTAGACATTCCACACTCATGTTTCAGTTGAAATAAAAGGAGGTCATGTATCTCTTGAAAAGCTATAGCTGTGGACAAGATTGTCTTATATGGGAAATGAAACTTTACTCAACTTTCTATTCAAAATATTTCATCATACATCACCTCAATTTGTGCACTCTGGCATTTTTAATATTTTCTGGATCCAGCTCTAATGGGTTTCCAAAAATCTGCTGGAAGAACAATTTTTGGGTTGGAAAACAGCACTAAGATGATGGGACTCTGAGGCCAAGTCAGATTTGATGAGAGAAGAATATGAATAAAAAAGCAAGGTGTATATCTGGAACAAGGACTTACTGTTATACCTTATGGAAAAGAAGAGGAAAGAAAGGAAGTAGGACCACAAAACTATGATACCATAGCTTAATAATATAAAAACAATGACTCCAAGTGAAGTAAAAATATAGTTATGTTTTGACCAGAAAAGAATGGAAAATACCATTTTCTACCTTGATTTTAGCCCTTTTTGCCCATTTAATTCTTGAATTCAGGAGCCAGCCATTATGACCATAGCTGTATTATCTTTGGTTTTATCCTTTACTCTTAACTTTTGTTTACCATTTTTAATAGATTTTATTTTTAGATTTATAGAAAAATTAAGAAAGTACAAGCCGGGCATGGTGGCGCACGCTTGTAATCCCAGCATTTGGGAGGCTGAGACCAGAGGATCCAGGTTCGCGGCCAGCCTCATCTACCTAGTGAGGCACTCTGCAACTTAGTGAGACTCAATTTCAAAATAAAGAATAAAAAAATAGGGCTGGGGGTATAGCTCGGAGGTAGAATGCCCCTGAGTTCAATCCCCAGTACCGCAAAAAAAAAAAAAAAAAAGAAAGTACAGAGAGTTCTTGCATACTTCCCATTGTTTCCTTTATTATTGACATTTTATATGTATATTAACTATAATTAATGAAAAAATATTAACATATTATTGTTAATAAATTAAAATTTATTCATACTTTCTTAACCTTATTTTTATATTTTCATAATTATTCATATTATCTTTTACTTCATATTCTTTTTCTATTCAAGAATTTCATTCAGGATGTCACATTATATTTAGTTTTCATGCTTTAAAAAGACTTTTCTGTGGCAATTTCTGAGAAATTCTTTGTTTTTGATGACCTTCATAACTTTGAGGAGTACTGCTCAGGTATCTTGTAGCATGACCCACTCTTGTACTTTATCTGGTGTTTTCTCATGACAACACTGCAGTTATCAGTTATTCAGAGATATGTCACAGTGGTAAGTGCCATTTTCATCTTGTCAAATCAAGGGGCAAACTGTCAACATGACTGTTGATGCTGACCTTTACCACTTGATTAAGCTAGTGTTTGTCAGATTTCTCCACTTCTCCTTATTCTTTAGAAGAAAGTGACTGTGTATAACCCAGACATAAAAAGTGGTAGTTAGGTTGCTTGGAGCAGAGTGTCTACATTGATTATTTGGAATTCTTCTGAAAGAATACATATCTTGTTTCCCACATTTATTTATTCATTTTTATATCAGTATTTATTATTACTTTGGTTTAAAATAAATACTACCTAATGTGTTTTGTTGACCAACTCATTCCAGACTTTGCCATCCAAAGCTTTTTCAGTTGGTGACTCTCACAAACCCATTGTTGTATGTAGTGTGCATGTGCATGTGATTACTTCCTTATTTGGTGGTGTTAAAAGATGATCTAATCTCATCTTGTATATTTCCTTCCCCAGTTCTAAAATCAGCCATTTCTCCAAACATCATTTATTGAAGAATAAAGAATGATATTAGAAACCAAGATCTGGGGGCTGGGTGCAGCCATTACTATTGTACTGTCTTTCCTTTAGGCTCTCTCAGATGACAGAAAAAAAAATTAGTGTTTGCACTAACCCATGTATATACCTATACCTATAGATATTTCTATATGTAACTATTTCTATTTACATTAAGCCAAACATGAACTCACATGGTTCATTCAAATGCCTTATTCCTCCTTAACTGTATATGCATATTCCCACAGTGATAAACATCACTTAAATATTCCATTCCAAATTACATGTATAGCAGTCAGTATCAGTACTGATAACCTATAATCCCATTGGGAAGAAACATGATTAACGGACTACAGTGCTTACGTGCAGTTTCTTCTGCCGATAGCCTTATAGACTCCCCTCCTTTCCAATGTTAATTAGGTCAGCACCTTTTCCCAATCCTATTCAGTGGGGTTGTTCCATACCTTTGCAATATAGCTAAATTTTCTTTTCGCAGATGGTATTTCTTCCACAGATTCTTGATTCTTTAAACAATCTTTAAAAATATTTGCATACATTAAATTAAGGGTCACTCTTTTTGCTATAATGCTCTATGGATTTTGACAAATTCAAAATATCTTATGTCCATCATTATAGCATAACACATACTAATTTCATTGTCCTAAAAATCCGCTGTGCTTTACCTGTAGAGAATTGACCATTATATCTGCGTCTCTTTTATCTTTTTCCTCACCCTCCTTGCCTTAATTTCCCATGTACCTTAAAATAGCATATATACTTAAATCATTTTGAGATTCATTTTGTGTCTTTTGTACTCTGTCCTAAATTAACTGATATGCAGCTCACCTTTTTGGTGACTAGTAGATATAGAAATAGTATAATATTGCTTCACTGTTGTTTCAAAATGGATCTAATGATGCGTTGCACTTGTCTGGCACTTCTTACATAGCAGCTCAGAGTACTTTACCAATTAAGACTCTAACACTAAGTGAAAGAGATTTTTTTTTTTTTAATTGAGACAGGAAATTTTTCCCAAGGTCACAGAAAACTGCCCAAATAATAACCATGGGAAGACTATTTTATCTCCTTGTGCCATACACTAAGACAAGGTTGCCTTTTATTTTTCCTCATTCATTAGTCTACATTAGTGAATAAGGAAAATAAAATCCTGTTTCCTCATCTCCATTCTTCCTCTCCTTTGGGAACCAGATATATTTTGGAAGCAAGAGTGTTGGAAAGCACCCAGCTACATTTGAGAGTCTTTCAGTGGCACAATTGTAATCCAATCTCGCTTCTGGTGTTTAGGAAACCAGACATATAATCTCCATCTCTGTAGGGGAGCTAGCAGTCACACACATTTCTTGCCAATACTGTCTGCCTATTTTTGCCCAGAGACATAATAAGTATTTTAGGTAACTTCATACTGTGACAAGGCTTATGTTACATTAAACTAAATGAAGACATTTTAGACTGAATTAACAGATGAATTTAAGGCAAGACAATTTGGGGGAGAAAGTCTAAGCAATTTGGGTAGAATTTAAAACTTCCTTTAAAACATTGACTTTAGTACCCACATGAGAAGCTATTTTTTTCTCAGTTTACAGTCTTATTCTCTTTCTTAATCAGTCTAACAGTTATTTATACAAAACTAATAATCTGAATGAAGCATGGTTCTGTTGATTTGAAATGTTCTCTTCAAAAACAAAGAATTAGTTTGGATAAATTATGACAAGTACTTACTTTGATACATTTTAATAATACTATATAACTGATAGAAGGTGTAACTGCAAGATATATTCTGCATAATAAAAAACAACATGTTTTAGTAGCATTGGATTTCTCATGGAAAGTTAAAATATATAATGGCTATTACATTAACTAATAAAATATGCTTTAGAGTTCACCAAGTGCTATATGCATGCATGTATATCTCTATCACTCTGAACTTCATCATGATGTATGATTACAATGCACCAATAAAAAAACAACAACATATTTTAGTAGCATTGGATTTCTCATGAAAAGTTAAAATCATAAAAATATTTTACTTCAGGAAAATAAAATTTATTTTAAAAATAAAACTTATAAAATAAATTTTGTTTTTACATAGATTCATATAGAAGGATAACATTATATACATAGATCATTCTTTTTAAAAGAAGTAGAATAAGAAATTTACTATATCAAAAATTAGTTTAATACATTTTTCTAAAAATCTGCCCCTGATTATTTCCTGACTCTCAATGACACTAGGAACCAAGCTCAGCACCTCTGTATTCATGTCTTAAATCTTATCATGAACCATGTTCCATAGAGTTTACCTTATTGTTTCTTGGCTCATTCCTATTCTTTCTACCTCATCTCCACATCCATCTCTCTGTAGTTTTCATTATAGGTACTGTAACAATGCACAGACAACTCAGTCTCCCCATCACAGTGCAGATTATACAAGGCTGACAAATTGTTGAATATAAATATATAAATATAAGGTTGAGTATAAAGAATTGCTCATTAATAATTTATGCTTACTCTGTTGATGGTTTCCCCCATTGTGACAGAATTTAAAGTATATTCTCCATTGTAGTGCTCAAGAACTTTTTTAACTTTGAACTCCAAGAACTTTTTAGGCCCAGGAAAACAGAACTGTTTGCTATTCCCTGATCTTGCCCCTCATTATACTCTACTCCAACTTTCTTACTTTTCTCCTTTCCAGGGTTAACTAGGATGTATTTGGTAACAACTAGCTAATAAGATATTCTGTATAGGAAGGATGTCATCCCATGATTACATAAAACCAAGAAGAGTATAAACAGTATGTCCTTTTGGGAAGGCAGCAAATATTCACACATGGAAGCTCATCATGGCCTACAGTAAGGAAATTGGCTTTGCTTCAACCAGATTTACCAAATTCATTGAACCACAGAATACTTTTTCATGTAAAATAATCTTTACTATGACATGTGAATTTGTTCATCATGTCCTTCTACCTGGCATGAGGTTATTCCCACTACTTCTGTCTACAACTGAAGAAATCCCATCTTTTTCTCCAAGATTACATCAAATGCTTCCATTTCTGTAAATCTATTCCTGAATCATTGTTAAGCATGGGCCTGTTGCTTACCCTTTTGTGGCACTTTTTTAGTGTCTTCCTTATGGCACATACCTTACACTGACTTTTGTTCAATTTATTTGTATTGCTGGTTTTAACTACCTGACCAAACTGTCAATCCCCTAAAGAGAATGTGTGGAGAATGTAACTACCAGAAATGGGTTAATATTTACCTTGGAAAGGTCTAAGGGTCATGGAAAGCCATGGCTACACTGCTAAACTTGTTGAAAGCATCCTGCTTCTCCAAGCTAAACATTCCTGTGTTTTTATTAGCACCCATTTCCAAATACCCCACTTGTCAAACATTGTCTCATAAATCTTCTGCACATCTTTAGCAGTTTTATTGCTAACCATTATCTCAAGGACTCTATAACTATTCTGTGGTCTGCCCAGTTAAACTTACTCCTAGCTCTTCCTGCACTTTACTTGTTAAACATTACTTCCCAGACTCTGCACATATGCAGCATTGTTCACACCTCAACCTTTCCCCTTTAGAATGAATAAAAGCTGTGGACCAGTGTCCAGAGGGGCCTTTGTCTAAGAGTAAGATCCCCTGGCTTGCCCTTCACAATCTACTCTGTGTCTGAGCCATTCTTTCTCATGTGTGCCATGGGATGGATACAAACAAGAATGATCATATCTTTATTTGCTTCAATATAATTTTCAGGGACTAACACTATTTCTTGTACATGGTAAGAATTAATAATCATATTATTAAACTTTATATTACTAGCAACATGAATTTCTTTAACCTTTGAAAACACATTATCTTACTTGATTCTTATCACTTTGCAAGCTAGTCAGGGATGATCACCCTTATATTTTAGAACATAAACCAGTGTGATATTTTGTCCTGTGTTAAAGAATATTTGACACAGACAGATTTTATTTTCCCAATATTTAGAATAAGTGAAATATAACTTGGTTGATTGCTCTAGAATATACTCAATACAAGAAGAAAAATCTATAAATGAATAAAGCAATATTTTTCTCTATCAGGACTAATAGTTTATTAATAAAGACCATGTTTTAAGAACTTTCCAGCACTGGGCCAACCAATCCAAAATTATTATGTTATAAATTCTTCCTCCTCTCAATGAGTGAGAGCCTTGCTTTAAAAAGCAGCCCAAATCTATCACACTGGGTCTCAGATCTGAGTGAGACACCACTAAGTCTCTCTCATGGGCTCTCCTATTTCACTTAAATTTAATAAAGTTGGTTTTGCTTGACAACAAGTTTACTAGTGGCCTTTGGAGGAATAAGTGCTTGATGCTTAAAAGTGAAAATCTCAATACATAAAGGATTAAGTTATTCAAATTGCATAATTAGGAAATGGCAGGGGGAAGATTGATTTCCAAGTTCTCAAATTTTTTTTTTTTTTTTTACAAAGACTACTTTATCTTTCTTCTGTGTTATATCAGTTTTCTGCAACAGTTGCATCCTCAGGTATAAAAAGTAGTAAGAAATTAATCTTCTAATACCTTCTCTTACTCTTCTTATGTTTTATTTTATTTACTTATTCATCCAAAGAAAGAAAAATATTTTTTCAGTCCCTAGTATATACCAGGCTTTGGGGATATATCTGTATCAAAACAAATGTTCTATTTTCATTGTAGTCAGAGTGGGGTAAAGAGCAGACAATAAATAAGCAATACTTGAAATGCAAAATGATAGAAAGATTGTCATTTTATCTAAGGTTGTCAGAAAAAGCCCATGACATGGATAGTATCTTAAGGAAACAAAATAAAGTAATTCAGATACCTGTGGGGAATCCTTCAGTGTGCTCACTGGTAAAAGCCTAAACACAAGAGACAATAATATTTATGTTTAAATAATACTTCAGTGATTGAGCAATCATTTTGTTGAATAAAATATTTGTGGATTTAATTAATACTATAAGTGGTTTAAGTCTATGTCAGTGATGTATACCATTTTACATTTTGGTATTGCTTTGTTTATAAATAATACCCCATATGCTCTTGCAAATCTAAGTAATTTTTAATTTCTGATGGCACTCTCCTGTAATTAATTTTTGATGATCATTATATAAATTTATTGTGTAATGTGAAGTGCTTTAAAAAACCCATTTCTGAAAGATTGAGAAATCATAGTATTTATTCCCGAATCCATGAAAGTCAATTTGAGGGAAAAAAATTAAACAGGATATACTTAGCCACTCATTTTGTTCCTATATTTTGAATCAACTCCTTTTTAGATGATTAAATATAGAGAAATTTCAACACCTATGGAAATATTAAGAAACCCCAGTAGTAAATATTTAAGCTCTGTATAATTCAAGCAAAACATATTTTTCTTTAAGAGTAATTTATCTCAATATTTCTGAAGAATTTTAATGAGGCTAGACACAGAAAGGTCTTTTGTCAAAAATATTTTTCTAGAGTTCAAATATGGAAAATACTAAAAACCAAAGTAGTCACTTTCAGTTTTAATGCCATTAGAAATGTCACTTTTGTAAAACCTGGCACTTAATCCACCTAGCCAAGTAATGTTTTCATGATAGAATCTTCAGGGCTCCCACACTACACTGTAGTCTCCCTATTAAAAACCACAACCAAAACCCAAACCAAACCAAACCACAAAAACTCTGGTTCCTGGCCTTCCACAGCATGGCCTCCATCCCTCCCAACAACGTTTACTTCCCAGGAAACTTTGGACAGCTTAAAGATGCTTGCTCCCTTTGACTGTCCCTTACTTTCCCCCTTCATTCCTCCTTTCTTTTGATGTGGAATTTTCATCTCCTTGCTATAACTATATGTTGAAGTTCATCAAGTTTCAACTTGATGCTACTCATTTTTTCTCACCATATACTCTCTCATTTGGAGATATCATCTGTCTTTTGTGATTTCAATTCTTATCTTTATGCAAATGCCCCACAAACTTACATATGCATCTCAGTGTTTTTTCTGAACTCCAGAAAAATGTATTCAGTGCTCATAAACATGTCCCAGAGGTGCATAACTATTCAGTTTAACAAATCAGGCACCAAACCAATGATTTTTAATCCAAACATATTCTTTATGGAGTCTTCTTGAGTTTCTTGCATGTTATTGTTATTCAGCTATACAAAACATAAATTGATTCACTGACCATTGGTACCATAGTTCTAGGCATTGGAAATATAACAGTAGATAAAATAAACTCTTTGTTCTCATTAAATTGACTATTGATTTTGAGGAGGCAACAACTGATAAGTAAATAAGCAGATGTCAAATAGTGCTAAGAAGAAGAAGTAGGGAAAAGGAAGCATGTAGCCCTACAAATATTATTTTTGGTTAGAGCAAGGCCTCTTAGATGGTACTGTACTTGGAGTATCTGAAGAACATTAAGGAGGCCAGTATGGATGGCCTAGAGTAACAGATGAAGTGAGTAGCAGGATTTATTAACTGAAATGAATCCTGGGGCAAGATCATATATAGCCCTGATGCCATTGTAAAGACCTTGCCTTAGACTCTGAGTAAATCTAAAACTGTTGGAGGATTTTTGGCATATATAGTATATAATTTTACTTGTGAATTAATATTGTCTTTGTGTATATGGTGTTAAGAATTTATCTTAAAGAGATAAGAGTAGAATTAGTGAGGCCATATACAGGCTAAAGAAATAATTAGGATAAGAGAGACTCACCTTATACTAAGACTTAGAGTTAGAGCGATATTTTACTAATGGAAATGATGAGAAGCTGTAAGACTCCAGATTGTGTTTTGAAGGCAGAACTGCAAATTTTTTGATGGGTTGTCTATAGGTATAAAAAAAAAAAAAAGTAAGAATGATTGTATTCTCCCTAAGAATCTGGAAGGATGGAATTTATATTTGTTGAGATAGAAAAGGCTGGAGTGATTTTAAGTTTCTGGGGAAAAAGAAATTTATATTATTCATTTATTTATTGACTGAGGTACTGGGTGCGAACTGAAAACAGGATCTCATGCATCCCAGGTGAGCACTATACAACTGAGCTTATTTTGGGTCTCCATCCTACTGAATCTTATGTTTATTACATAGTAGGTATTATCTGGGGTGGCAAAAGATGAAAAATATTTAGTGTGTCCTCTAAACTCCAGTGAAATAAAGCATGTCAAATGTTATACAATTGCTATTCACATGAGATTTTAAATATTTCTTTAGTCAATGCTAAGCACAGAAATTTCTGATATCCCAACCAATTTACATTGGAATCTAATCTATTTTGGTAAAATTTCTACATCTATTATAGTAACTTGATATGATTACCTATATTGAGAGCTCCCTGAGGTTGAGTATACAGGGTGAAGAAAATTCACCACATGGTGGTATAATTATTCCTCAGGCTCACTCCAAAGTAATTTTAAAACCCCAGCCTCTTAAATTTAAATACTAGCACTAAAATATGTCTATACCCTTGTATCCATCAGCATTTTTGCAGCCATAATCTAAAGATCTGACCACATAACTAAAGAGAAAAGAAGATTTATTTTCTTATGGTTTCTGGTTCAGTCCATGTGCTCCAGGGACCTTGGATCTCAGGAAATAATGGCAGCAGGAGAGTTTAGGGGCTGTGCTCTTTACATCATGGAGGCTAGAAGTGAGTGCAAGAGCAGGGGGAGGAGGAACTCTTTATATAATATCCAAGGCCACATCCTCAGGGATCCACCTCCAGCCACAACCAACCAGCCTATCAGGTACCAACCAGGTAAATCCATTATGATGGATTTATCCACTTCTGGGATTACAACCCTCATGACTCACTTACATCAACTCCAAACACCAATTTATGAGCTCCTCAAGGGACCATTCTGTATCTGACCATAAAAATCATTTAATCTAAATAAATTGAGAGATAACACGTAAAGAATGCTTATTTTAAAAGCTTTTATATGGTTAGGTAGAAACATATATTTTTACTCTTTAATTGACTAAACTTAGTAGATAGCGAGGAATTGGTATTTTTAAAGTCCCCTTGTTTTTCCATCAGAGTATATAAAGTGACCTTTCTCATAGCCAAGACATTATTACTGTAAATACTTGATTAATAAATGAAATAAAAGTGTCAGAAAATATTTGAGACACGGTACCTATTATCAAAACATATTAAAGTTTGATGAAGATGATTTTCATATAAAAAGCAAAGGGCAAAATAAGTTCAAACTGAACTGCCAAATGGAGGATAGACATAGCAAGTGACATAGGATTTGGGAGAAAGAAATGGCTGTGATTATCAAGGGAAGGTTTTATTGGAGGCAGAACTTGAGACAGTAAGATTCAGAGTACTTAATAGAGAAGGAGAAGGGACTAAATGTCTCTTCTTCATATTATGCAGAAGACAGTTTGTTCTTAAGATACTGAACACATCTTTTGAATTGAAAATAGCAACTGTAAGTACACAAGACAGCCTTTTACCTAAACCTGTCACAAAACAATTAAACCTCTCTGAGTAACTCTTTTACACGAAATTCCACTGTAACTAAGATAGATGTACTCACTGTACAGAGAGTGGACAGACCTTACTTGACAAGGAATACCTGTAATCTTTGCTATTACCATTTTGGAATTTGTTTGCCTTTACAATATTCCTCAGGTTCTCTATGAAAATTCCTCCATCCCTAAACCAATGGAACTATCTTATTTATAGCTTTCCATTGAACTTATTGTCTATGTCAAGCACTAATTTGGCTGCATATTCAATAGTTTGTTTTGTTGTCTTTTTCTATGAGTATTTTAAGTATCTTTTTGGGTCACAGGTTAGCTTTCTGAAATCTTACATGAGGTCACTTTGTATCATTGAAAAACCTTGCAATAATGGATTCTTAAAATTTTTTCTTGGTGTGTTTTAACTATACATCATAATGAAGTTCAGAGTGAGAGAAATATACATGCATACAATACCTACTGGATTCTCAGTATATGTACATTGAAAGAAAAATGAAATGAAATTATTTTCAAAGCTTCATATTTATTAGCTGAATA
Organism: Graphiurus murinus; assembly: GCA_004027655.1. Taxonomy (NCBI): domain Eukaryota; kingdom Metazoa; phylum Chordata; class Mammalia; order Rodentia; family Gliridae; genus Graphiurus; species Graphiurus murinus. The sequence continues at coordinate 9,021 of PVLC010020582.1, read as the reverse complement.
TGTTTCTGTGTAGCCTGCTCATTTGGTATATTGAGCTGTTCTGTACAGGCTCTAAATTTCTTGGGGAAGTTGTATTAGTTTTAACTCACTTACTTGAAGAGCCTTTTCCTGAGAAATCTCACAGGCTTTCAGGAGCAACATAGGATTGAGGTGTTTTAAAGTTTCTCCCTCAGAACATTGCAGGAACTTACTGTTTTATTATGTCTCAGTCTAAACATTGTGAGACTTTTTCTTCAGATGTCATATGAATGAGGAGTCTGAAATGTATCAGAGAAGATGGTGCAATCTGGTAGGCAGAAGATTATTATCATATTATCAAATTGACCTTTAAGCATTCTTTCAGAATTTTGTGTAAAGGAAATAAAGGTAATTTAGTAAAAATGGAGTCCACAAGAATAATTAATTCTTTCTTAAAAGGTTAATATTTGAATGCAATATATTGATATAGCTTTTTCTACATTGACTGTGTAATGTAAAATGTACTTGATATTATACCTGAACACTTTTCTTAGAAGAAAGCATTAATACAATTCAATGGATTCTTGAATCAACAAGGAAATCATCAGGTGGTTATTGAAGCTCTGAATAGGAAACAAAACAGATACACAAAAAAGACTAAAAACAAATAGCAATAACAACAAAACTAAAACTAACCAGAATGTAGAAAGAGATACAAAGTAAAAATAATAAAAGTTTTAAGATTAAATGTAAATATATATATGTGTATATACATAGATGTATATATATGATATAAATATGCCATATATGTGTTATATATAAATATATAAACATGATATATATCATATATGTATTTTATATACATATAACATATATTATGTATATATATATAATCTCATACTCTAGAAAAAAGTTTTTCTGACAGAGCTCAGATGGATCACTGAAAATTTGGCTATACAGGGAAAAGTTGGCTTTCTAACCATTCCTTCTACAAATTACTGCTTCAAAGATACCAGATCTGTACTAACTAAAAGTAACACCATCCTCTTCAAGCAAATAGCTTTGTGATACCTGTAGACCTATTTTATTACTCTCTGGTTGCTTATTTATATCTGTCCTTGGTGATAATGCAATTTTTCTATGGAGACAAGGTAATATAGTCCAATCATGTATGAAAAGTTAGTAGTAAGATGGTGGAAACTGCAAGTGCCAAAGCAAACATCTGAGGAGTGCTGGTTTTCATACACTCATACTGGCAAGAAAATACTGCTACTCCAGGAGTAATGTTAGATGTCATTTATTCAGTACTTACTGTATGCTAAACACTCTGATAATACTTTTTATATACTGTCCTATATAACTCTCACAACACCTCAGGAAATATATTACCATATCTGTTTTACAAATGATAGGAATGAGCTACAAAGATTAAACCATATCCTGAGTGCATAGCCTGAAAATTGTAGACTTGGTAGAATCCATTTCTGCCTGATTCCAATGTCTCTGTTCCTAACTACCTTTACAGTGTTTTCAATATTTAAGGAACAAATTCATCTCCAAAGAGTCAGATCATCACTATATATAAGGAGCAGGAGCCAAGTGATTGTAAAAGATACTGAATATTTGTTTAGAAACTCTGCAAGTAAATTGTCTTAGAATATTCTAAGACAATCAGGATTGCAATTAAGGACACCTAAGAAATCTGCCCACGTGTTTATGGGCAAAAATCAATGTGTGTAGACACAGCTGTTCTTCAAAAATAATTAAGTTGAAAATAAAGCAAAATAAGTGAATATACATTCTTTTTAATTAATTTATTTTTTTTGTGGCACTGAGGATTGAACCCAGGGGCTTTCTACCTCCACATGATACCCCCAGCCCTATTTTTTATTCTTAATTTTGAAATAGGGTATCACTAAGTTGCAGAGGGCCTCACTAAGTAGCTGAGGCTGGCCGTGAACCTGCGATCCTCCTGTCTCAGCCTCTCAAGTACCAGGATTACAAGCATGCCCAGTATGCCCGGCCATGAAAACATTCTTAAATATTAAAACAACATTGCCACAGCTCCTTAATAGCTGGATCTTGAGCAAATTTCTTCTAACTTGTCGCATATCTTGAACACATGCATTTCATTAGTGGAAATTCTCACTCATTTCTTTATTCTAATTATTGGATGTTCTGGAGTGTATTTGGATAAATTTGAAGCACTCTTATTCTTGGGTGCAAATTTTGAATGATGATATTTGTACAGTTTAGTAACCTTTTGAACTCCCCCCCACCCCCGCCATGTGATTTATCTACCATGCTTAAGGATATTAATCGAAATGCCAGGCTGACAATATTGCTTTGGGCACATGACACACAACAGATAGCCAAGCAAATGAATAAAGTATATTGTGAGCCAGGGCATTGGCCCTATACCATTCTCACATCGCCTGATCTGGATTAAAATATTTTCCCTTAGTAGTTTACATATTCAAGTCGTTGTAGTTCTAGTCTCCTTTCTGACACTTATTCCTTAGACCCATGCTCTACCTCTTTCTAGCCCACTGAACTTTTTCTTATCAGTTCAATAAAGATCACTTCATTGCTAAACTTATTGACCAATTCTTGATGCTCATCTTAACCTATGAGTAGCACGTAGTATAATGAATTTTTTACTCGAATAATCATACCTGGAGAAGGATATATCACCATCTCTGTTAAGCTTTTTTCAATTACTCAATCTAGAATAGGTCCCATCTGATTGCTTTCCTTTCTCCACTTTTCTGTTTGTTTGGGGTTTTTTTTGGTACTCTTTTCCATTTTATTTTATTTTATCTTATTTACTTATTTAGTTTTTGTGGTACTAGGGATTGGACTCAGGGGCATTCTAACTCCGAGCTATACCCCCAGCCCTATTTTTTATCTTTATTTTGATACAGGGTCTCCCTAAGTTGTGGAGGGCCTCACTACGTAGTTGAGGCTGGCTACGAACCCAATCCTCCACTTTCAGCCTCCAAAATGCTGGGATTACAAGCATGCGCTGCCATGCCTGGCCTTTTATTTTATTTTTGAAACAGGGTCTTGATAAATTGCTGATGATCTCTCTAAGTTGCTGAGTGTGGCCTTGAACCTGCGGTCATTCTGTCTCATACTCCTGAGTACTGGGATTACAGGCATGTCCCATGCCACCAGTCTCAGACATTTTCCTTCCCACTTCTGTTACTGCCTCTACTTAGCTATTAGGACCATGCAATATAGTATATAAGTATATATTTTACTTATTGGTCCTGTGTATCTTTTTCTTCTTCTCCCATCTATAGTATGAGTTCCATGGGTATAGCAATTTCTGTTTTATTTTATTGTTGTATCCCTAGTGAGTAGAAAAACATCTGGCACCAAGGAAGTGACCAGTATGTGTTTGTTGACTGAATGGTAGACTGAATGAAAAACTTAATTTGTAGGTTCCAACCAACATGATTTTATGGAAAGCAGTTTGAGAATGTATATGTAAAAAGTTTTCTTTTTACTCATTCATAAATTTTTGCCCCAACAAATTTATTTATTTACTTATTTATTTTGCAGTACTGGGGATTGAACTCAGGGGCATTCTACTTCCGAGCTATACCCCCAGCCCTGTTTTTTTATTCTTTATTTTGAAACCGAGTCTCACTAAGTTGCGGAGTGCCTCACTAGGTAGCTGAGGCTGGCCGCGAACCCGGATCCTCCAGTCTCAGCCTCCCGAATGCTGGGATTACAAGTGTGCGCCACCACGCCCGGCTCAAATTTATTTTTAGCAACCTGTCCTAAGTAAGTAATAAACAATAGGATGTACATTCTTATGCCCACAGGTTATTGGAATGTCTCCTAGCCACATAAAAATACTTTCTTGTTTATTTCTGAGATTTGTAAAGATGTCATGTCTTGGTTTATGTTGTGCTGGATGGACATGTATATAAGATGAATGATTCTGATGGGAGTGACATATGATAGGGAGCTCCACTTAGAGTGCTTAAAAGTTTAAATCTAGGAAGTTTCATGAAAGCAATTGTTTACAATGTATTTTTAATTTGTAAATAGCTGGAAATATACAGAAAAATATTATTTAATTTAACAAACTAAAAATCCCTTCAAATGTTTTCTAAAATCCATCCACCTTCAAAGCACACACACTTTAAACTGGACTTCATGAAAGCAATTTTTAAATCTTTACCAAGAGCCTTAAGATATACAAAGTGTTTAACATAGTAATCCCACTTTTAAGAACTGAGCATAAGCAATGTTCAAATACAAAAAAATAGAAGCAAGAAATAAGACAATAATCTACAAATAAGGATATAATTATTGAAATGGACTAAAGTTGAAAGAAACCTAAATCTTTGCTCAAAATTTAAATGTCACATGTTTCCAATATAATGTTGTTTTTGTTTAAAATGTTTATGTTTTCCAGACCAATCTGTAAATCTTGATAAGGAAAAAAATGAATTTCTAAACAATGAATCCAATCTTATATTAATAATATACATTTATAAATAGACATGTAGTGAAAGGAAATGAAATGAATAAATTAAAATGTTATCTGTAGAATCCACTGTGGGTGATTTTCCCTACTAATTTAAAATTTATTTCAAAATTATATTCAGGAATATATATAATTTCATGTAACATAAGGAAACAATCTAAAATAAATAAAAAAAACAATTATACTTTATTTGAAAAAATTAAACTCTTGCTGGAAAACATAGAATTTTAAAACAATTCTTGCAAAACTTCTTATTCTCCTACAGCATAGAATAGTAAATAGACTGAAAAGCTAGGATAGGAGAATAAAAGCTGGGTTCTGATTGAAAATCCTTTCTTGACCTTTATATTTACATAGCACTTGGCATTCCCTCTTTTGTCAGTGGATTTTTCTAACTACCCTGTGGGATTGGCAGTTTTTTTTCCTATGACATAATTCAGACCCAGAGAGGTTAAATGACTTGCCCAAGGTAAACTAATTAGAAGGTAATAAAACCAAAATAAAAACTCACATCTTCTTTTCTAGTTGCACACATTTTTTTTCCTCCATTGCTTCAAACTATTGTGCTGAAAAATTAAAAGAGAAAGACGGTGACTGTGTTCTCCTCAAAGCTATTTAAGTGCGCTTCTATTAGTGCCAGACAGCTTTGAAGTCATTGATTACCCCTGCGAGATGATGAGATTGTGCTACACAGAACTTGGCCATCGTAACCATGGGATTTTCAATTAAGAAGAAAATCAAAAGTATCCCAGTGTCATGGTCATAACCTGAAGGGTTCAGACAAGCTACCAGCTGCATACAAATCAGGAAGGACTAATCATTTGTGTGTGTGCAGACTGCTGGCTTTCAGCAGAAATTCTCTTTCACACTTGTAGCTTAGCTATTTTTCATGTCATGAATGTTGTCATTTGTGGATTAGGTCTTTAATTTACTTTTTACTCTTGGGAAAATTTATTCTAGAATATTCATTGAGCAATCCCTATAATGATATGGAATATGAAAGTGTATTGTAAGAACTGAGCAACTTAAGAGTTCATCAGGAAGGATGCTGGGGAAAGTATAAGAAACTGCAGATTTGAAGAGATGGGATCAGTATGGCCAAGCTGATGACCGGCTGTCTAACCCTCAACAGGTCACACCCCTCAGCTTCACAATTAAAAAACAGGACTGTTATTCTCTACCCTATAGTGTAGTAGAATGAAATACACATACCAAAGGGTCTAGTGCTGTAATAAGTTATAGATTTGCCAATGCATTTCTGTTTTGTTTTAATGTAGTGATATTGGCCTAGAAGCTTTCTGGGATAACATTAGGTAGAGTTTTGAAAAGATCCCCCAAAGTACCTTATTGTGAGAAAGGCGACTTCATGAAGGAAACATGAGGGGTGCCATGAGAAATGCTTGTATAAACTGGTCACTGAGGACATCACAAAACCACATAAAAATATTGTAACAGTGCCTGCTAATGGCAGCTCCTTGGATGTTGTAGTTGATCTTAATAAAGGCCAAGAAGCAGTCTTTCTCCAGCATAGTGTAGAGAAGATGCGAAGGACATACCCACTTCATTCTATTTTTTATACATTAATTGTAAAGCATGCCACAGCTGGCAGGAAGCAAAACTGCCTTGATTGAAAATTTTATTGACAGTAATAGCTTTACCTTGTTAGTGCAAATAACATAAAGTAATATGTGATCTGTGTACTTGACACCAAGCAAGTCCTGGGTTGATTTTATAATGTGATTTCTTCTTGCTTGTTTCTTGGTGAAGTGTTTGTTGAATTGTATAAAATGGATACATTTCAGTATTTATTATACCTATGCATTTTATTCTCCAATTTTACTTCAATTTTATACCTCAGAGACAATTGGATATAAATTTTGATTTCCAAGCTGGGGGTAGTGGTGCACGCCTGTAATCCCAGTACTTGGGAAACTGAGACAGGAGGATCACAGTTTTGAGGCCAGCTTCAGCAGCTTATTGAGACTATCAAGACCCTTAGAAACTTAGGGAGAATCTGTTTTTAAAATCATAAAAAAGTAAATAAAAAGGTCTAAGTAGGGGTATAGCTGCAGGTAGAATGCTCCTTGGTTCAACCAAAAAAAAAAAAAAAGAGGGAGAGAGAGAGAAAAAGGAAAAAGCTGACTTTTTTTCTAGTATTAGTTTAATTTTCTCCAATTTTTTTTTTATCTCAGTCAATTGAATATAGATCTGGGCTCAAAATATGCGTACCTCAGTTTCACCTTAAAAAATGCTTTGTTAATTCAGTCACTCACAATCTTTATATTTTTATCCTGTTAGTGACATTTTCAAGTCCCAGTTAAGACATCTATAAGCTCAACTAAAAATCAAAGATGAGAAGTTCCTAGAATATTTCCCGAATAAGTTAACTTTTAATATTAATGCTAATGTTAGTATATCAAGATGCTTCTGGTCAGTGTGAAGGTGCAGATATCCTTGCAAATTATTGAGCCAAGGTTGTTTTATGATCATTTGCTTACTTATCTTTGTTTTCAGCAGTAGATGTGGTGGCTACTTGGAAGGGTATATATCAGATGTTCCTTTGCAGAGCATGTGGCCTGGCTCTGTGTTCTAGGTTTATTCACTCACTATTTGACAAATATCTCTTGGGTGTCGACTATGTATGACATAATTCTTTGAAGTGTGGATGCATAAAAATCAAAAACTCATAGCTGTATGAAGTTTGTATTCTAGTTAGAGTGAAAGAAAAAGGTGAGATAAATAGCATATTAGGAAAAGTAATCAGGCATGATGGTTCATGCTCTTTATTTTATTTTATTTTTTTTGCGGTACTGGGGATTTAACTCAGGGGCATTTTACCTCCTAGCTATACCCCCAGCCCTATTTTTAATTCTTTATTTTGAAACAGGGTCTCACTAAGTTGTGGAGTGCCTCACTAGGTAGCTGAGGCTGGCTGCGAACCAGGATCCTCCGGTCTCAGCCTCCCAAATGCTGGGATTACAAGTGTGCACTACCACGTCCAGCCTGGTTCATGCTCTTAATCCCAGTACTTGAGAGACAGACAAGAAGATTGCAGGTTCATGGCTAGCCTCAGCAAATTAGTGAGGCCCTATGCAACTTAATGAGACCCTGTTTCAAAACAACAACAAAAAATATAGGGATGGGGTATACCTCAGAGGTAGAATGCCCCTGGTTCAACCCCCAGTATCCACCTCCCCCTACACACAAAAGGAAGGTATTCAGGTTAATGTTGTCAAACCTTGCAAATATGGCCCAATATGAGTCTTACTTCAGAAAGTTACTCAATTGATGGTAAAAATTTTGATATTCTCAAAGTATAACAAATGTTTTCACATCAAAATTTTTCCCTTGTCAACACGTTGAAATGTGTCTTTGTTCTAGTTTGTACTCAAATGACATAGTTTAAGACTGGTCATTAAATGTACTCCCTTGAGAAGTTGTGTGGATAACTTTGGGTTTCATCACTAACATTTTGTACATGATATATAAAACAGTAAGTTCCTTTTCTCTGACTTCTAATTGACATTGAAGTTTTACAGCATTACTCTAAAAATATTTGAGCAGCAAAAGACTATTAAAAGAAGCATGTGAAATAATCTTAAAAGGTAACCATTTTCCAGGGAAACTTATCTTTGAACATTTGTTTATGGCAATAAAATTAACTTCTATGGCTCTGTCATCATTGAATGAACTTTATCAATTGTCAATTTTATGGCAGCAGCCAAATCCAGTTGATGGTAATCTGGGGATAGTGCTGTACCTGGACTCATAGGCATCAACGTGAATATCAATACTCTGACGGTTTGGAAAGACCAGTATTTAGTGAGGCTAGGGAAGCATGGCTGAATCAGGATAATATCTTGTTTATGACAAAACCCAATGGTATGCCCTTGACTCCTAGAATGTCTGAAGAGACATCAGAACCAATTGCACTATTAGAATTTGATAAAAAAGCCTATTTACTGCTTAAGTTTGAACATTATCCAGATAAATAGAAAATAATGTGTAGAAAATAATATTCAGCTCTCCGTTTTGGTAATATTTCCCAGTGGATATCATAATATTTGGGTGAATATTTCAGGAAAAAATGCTAGCAGTTAGAAATATTATGTCCCATAAGTCATTTAGGCTGTTTGTGGGAGGTGAGAATACTTTAAAAAGTCTAGGTTTTGGTAAAAAGGAGAAAGGGTTAACAGATGGTAAGTAAACAATAGAAATAGATGCCTACTCCAAATTAAAATTTAAGCCATCACACATTTTGTTTGCATATGCTACTAATAGTTGTTTTGGAATACAATATATTGTCCTGCAGGGTCAGCATAACAATATCATTTGCACAATTTGGACATGGTTTTATTCATTATGTGTTTGCCAGGGTTGTGAATAGGGCTCTGCTATTGTTGGGTAAACATCAGTAGTTGAGTCTTTTCTTCAAAGCTTATACATATCCAACAAAGGATCTCATGCAAGGATCTGTGCAGCAAAATAACATAGCAGGTGCATTATTTAGGAAACATGAGAGGAAAGGTAATCACTTAACTCAGAATTCATAAAAGGCT
>PVLC010020581.1:0-29082 GCA_004027655.1 Graphiurus murinus | reverse complement strand
ACTCATTTTAAGGTTTAAAAAAAAAAAAAAAGGAAGGGAGGAAGGAAGGAAGGAAGGAAGGAAGGAAGGAAGGAAAAGAAAGGGAGAGAGGGAGGAAAACAAGGAAGAAGTAAGATTATGAGTACTCTATTTAATTGAGTTGTTCATAAAAATATAGATAAGAAAAACTAATTTTCTCCTTTGGAATTTCTTATGAATTGTTTTGGACTTTGTTCTGTATTTTGTTTTTATTTATTTTTGTTGTCAATTCAATTTCCAAATATGTCACCCAATAGAAAGAAAACTTAAATGATCTGCCATGCAGCTCTCAACAGTGAAGAACATTATAGATTCCATTGAATATAAATATCTTCAAACCGACGGTGGCTTTTATTTTTACCCAAAATTGAACTTGTAAAGGTAGCTTCCTAAGATATGCTAGGCAATACCATTATTGTATTCATCTCCCCTGTCTACAACAATGAACTGGAGGAAAACCTTGTGTCTTTCTAATTTACTTGCATATTCTTTAACTTGATTCTTTTTACCAGGTACATCCTTTCTCTAGGATACAAGTCTCTATGCATGAGTATTCTTTGATCTGCTGTCATGGGAAGGGTGTAGTAAATCATAAGAGAGTATAATTTAAGAAAGAATAAATAACCTATCTGATTTATTTTTCCCTGAGTCTTCACAAATGAACATTCTGAGAACTCAATAGCTGCTTTTACTAGGTAATGCTGAGGAAGAAAATGTCAAATACATGTGAACTCTCACATACATTGCCAATGAAACTTTGAGGCTCCCTTTGCTTTTTTAACTGACCCTAATACAAGTTTAATCATATTCCATTGCATTTAACTATTTCCTTCCACAGGAGTGTAAGAACCTTGGGAAAAGCTCAAGCATGTCCATATCCTCAACACTTCAGGACTCATGCATATAATACAGGATCCACATGTTAAGAAAATCAGTGAACATTTTTAATTATAAAAAGATCTAAGTTATGGATTTCTAACTTTGTTGTTCATGGCAAATTAAATCAGTCATTAATTTTGAGAAAAAAAATTGCAAAATGAAATCATATCCCAAAGAACAATAAGTTTATGAAATTATCAATCTTTGTTCTGTAATGCCTGAAAAACATTATTTATTGAATTTTCAAAGAAATTTGAAATAAGCCATTCATTTTTAAATCTTTTCAAACATTGACCCTATCCTATTAAATTATGAAATGAACAGTCCAGGTATGTATCTGATTAGTAAATGTAAGTAAATATATGTCAAAAATTTTATTTATTGAGAGTTTTAATATACATGATTTACTAAAGCCAAAAAAAACTTATACAAGTAGAGAAATTACTTATGTGTTTTAAGCCAATAATCTAGAACATGGGTATATATAAAAATTAGAAATTAGAAAAATTTAAAATTAGAAAAAGAAATGAAAGTGATTACAGAGTAAATTTTTGGGAACATAAATATATTCAGGTTGATAGTATAATTTTTCAAAAGTCAAGCAAAGTGTTGGATAACTATGATATGCACAAAGAATGAAAATGCTATGAACTACTTCACAGATTAGAAATGCTAGTAACACATTCCAAATATCATTCTTTATAAAATATTGTTTCCAGACAATGAATTACACGCCCCTTTAACTGAATTAAGCATAAACATAAAACAAATGTCAAGCCGGGCATGGTGGTGCATGCTTGTAATACCAGTACTTGGAAGGCTGAGACTGGAGTAACTGAGTTAGAGGCCAGGCTCAGCTACTTAGTGAGGCTCTCCAGAACTTAGTGGGACCCTGTTTCAAAATAAAAGAATAAAAAATACGACTGGGGGTTTGGTTCGGATGTAAAATGCCCCTGGGGTCAATCCCCAGTACCATAAAAAAATAAAATAAAACAAATGTCAAACCCATGCTTTTCAACTGCTAAAAGAATATTCTCTGAGAAATGTTTCACATTTTATTCACTTTGTACTGACTACAAATATGACACATGTTTAAATCTGCATTATTAACATGTTCTCTGTCACTTTCTGAAGCTTAGATATTAAATATAAAAAGTGCCAATCCCTGTTTTAAATGTTTGCTGATTTCTATGGTGCAAATACTCACATCATAACATGTTTTAAGCTACCAATGTGATGTAGCTGAACACAATGGGAGGGAATGCACACCATTATAAAGCATTTACACCATGCAGATGAAACAGACTGAACCCCAGGACTGCTGATTACACTTCAGTACAGTAATGAGCAAGTGGTAAGTGTTGAGTATGCCTCTCATTTGTATTTAATTAAATGGTTCATTATAAGTTTAAGTAATTAATTTTATTAATGACAGTTGTGTTTAACAAGTAATTTACAACTATGGATTGGCTAGTTTCTAGAAAAATTAAGTTCATACATCATAAGCTAGTACAATTTGGCTTTACTATGCTTCTCCCAGAGTTTTACACCACAAGAAATCAAGACTAACTGGTAGTATTGGAAAGACATCGATGTTCCACTAAAGAAAAGACATGGATAAAGTAGTGTCTCATGGATTATCTTAAGATGTCATGCAGTGAGTGGAACTGTCATAAGCAGTAAGCATACCACCCCAATGCTTTTCATAAAGATGGAATAACATGAACTGTATTTACTCTCTTGGATGAAATAATTGAAAACTATATAAAATATGATAACAGCATATCTTAAGGCATTAGACATCATGCAAAGAGGGACTGTGGAATCTGAAACAAAGGGGAAAAAAGGCAACAGCAATAAGACAGAGTGAGTTGCGCAATTTTTTCTCATGTAGGCCTATATAAATATTTTAGATAACTTAGATCACCGCTCATGAAAGAGGAAACTCAGCCTGGAAGTTCCTTTGAGTTGAAGAACAGGTATGAGTTTCTGAAAAAACCAAGACAACTCAATTTTGCAAAACACAGAGGAGAAATCTACAAAAATGGAGAACTTTGGAGATTTGTATAGTGACTATACATAAAAATAAATGTATATTTGGAGTCCACAGAAAGAGAGGCAGACAAAATTGTGAAGAAAGGATGGCTAAATTTGTTTTTTTTTTTAAATTTTATGTTAATTTTTCATACACAGATCCAAATCTCAAAGAACTCCAAGCAAAAGACATATTAAGAAAACTACACAAAATCATAGGTTAGTCAAATTGCCAAAGAGAAATTATAAAGAGAAAAATCTAAAAAAGAAATTAGATAAAAAATGTACAGAGGGATAAAGGTGAAAAAGAAAGCACCTCTCTTTCCGGACACAGTTCAAACTGAAAGAAAGTGGAGCAACATTTAAAGCATTGAAAGAGAGAACGCTAATAAACTTTCTTTTTTTTTTTTTTTTTTTTTTTTGCGGTACTGGGGATTGAACACAGGGGCATTTTACCTCCGAGCTACACCCCCAGCCCTATTTTTTATTCTTTATTTTGAAACCGGGTCTCACTAAGTTGCAGAGTGCCTCACTAGGTAGGTGAGGTTGGCCGCGAACCCGGATCCTCCGGTCTCAGCCTCCCGAATGCTGGGATTACAAGCGTGCACCACCACGCCCGGCTCGCTAATAAACTTTCAACCTAGAATTATTTACTATAGAAAACACTATCTAGAAAACTGAAATAAAACTTATTACATAAACTTAAATAATTAATTACTACAATATCTACCTATACTAGAAGAAATGTCAAATCTTTCAAAGGAAAGTTGTACCATAGAGAAGCTGGAACCTCCCAAAGGAATACATTATGTCATCATAAATAATGGCATCTACCACAGCATTCTCATTTCCTGATAACTTTTAATTTTGTTTCTAGTAATATATCAAAAAATTTCATTCACCTCAATTTATAAAGCATGGGACTGCACAAGTGTGGGTCTCAGGTAATGACAAATTAAAATCAAACAGCTCAATGACAAATTAAAATCAAACTGCTATCATGCTCAATACAGGAGCTGAGCTTATTCAATCATATTATTAAATTTAATATCATCTAGGTACTTTTCTTCTGTTCAGTTATATCCCAGAGTAATGAGCTTTACCAAATGTGTATTAACATAGACTGGCAGTATCCTAAAATTTCTTTGTTATAAAAACTTTTTTCTAGGCCTAAATAATTTGGCTAAATTGCACCATGATGGTGTCTTTGTTTCCCATAGTTCTGAAATTCAAAAGAGCAAAGGACATATTCTCAGAATATAGTGGCAGTTCACCCAGTGCATAATACAAAGAATGTTTGCTAAAGACACTTCTGTTAAGTTAAAATAATACAGGGTCACATAATTTTGAAAATATGCATGAGGGAAATACATTTACAAATTTATACTATTTATTAAAGGACACTAGAGAATGTAAAGACATACTATCATGTTATAAACATGTCATTTATTCAAAACTGAATTAAAAACTTATTTTTTAAATTTTGAATCAAAATATCTTTCATTAGAAACTTTATAAATTCTTTTATAAAGTAAATGATGAATATGGCCTAGCATCCATCAACAAAAAGACAATTAAAGCCGGGTGTAGTAGCACACAGCTGTAATTCCAATACTTGGGAGTCTGAGACGGGGGATAACAGTTTTGAGGTCAGCCTCAGCAACTTAGTGAGACCCTGTTTCAAAATAAAAAATGCTGGAGGTAGGCTGGGAGGGATAACATCTTTGGGTTCAATCCCCTGAACCAAAAAATTAAAAATTTAAAAAAAGAGAAAATTAAGAGGTCTATTCTTTTAGATAAATTATACAATGAAAAAAAAAACTAAAAATTTTTGTTAAAATTATTTAAAACTTAAGCAAAATACTGAAATAGTTCATAACCCTATGAAATAGACTCTCAATTCTACATAAATATATTATGTGACATATATGACATTTCATATCAATAGCATAGGATTAACTTTCACAAATGTTTAAAAACTCAGGCATATCTTTAGGAAGAAGATAACGCTATATCCCCATTTAACATTACTTACAAAGTGAATTCTAGACTAATTGATACATAAGAAGGATTCAAATATAACAACTATACTTGGCAAGGTGGCACACACCTGTAATCCCAGTACTTGGGAGGCTGAGATAGGAAGACTGGAGGTTTGAAACCGGCTTCAGCAGTTTAGTGAGACTCTTAACAACCTAGCAAGACCCTGTTTCAAAATAAAAAATAAAAAATGGCTGAGGATGTAGCTCAGATGTACAATGTCCCTGAGTTCAATCTCCAGTATCACATACACACACACACACACACACACACACACACACACTAGTAGAGATAAAACAATTTCAAAATATCTTAGAATTATTTAAAAATAATTTGTTGTTCTTTCATGTATTTTTATTATTTCCGTATTTGACCATCAGATATTTCATTCTGACATTGTGCTAATAATTTTGTTTTAAGCTCACTTTTAATTATAAATAGTAATAATTAAAATTTAAGTTTCTTGAAATGTGAATTCTAAAACATCAGGATCTGAAAAATTCCCCAAAAGTTATCCTGGATATTTCACTTTAATTTCAAACTTAAAATGATTAACTTTGATCAAATATTAGTAACTCAACTGGAGATTTTTGTCAACTACATTTGCCAAATGTCTGGGAGTCTGGGACTTTTTTTGGAAGAAGCAGTTGTGGGTCCTCTGAAGCTTCGCACTTTGGTATTTTGCTCCTAACTTAATTTATCCTCGCTCTGGCCAAGGAACAAATGGATCAGTATGCCCTGATGCAGCCAGGCTTCTTTTTAGATACCAGGGAAACCAAAGACGGGTATTCACTTCATTACAACTACTCTAAAAGGTCACAGTGTATAACCCCTGGAGGCCTATGCTAATTGGCTGAGGGGCACTGAGGAAAACTAGCTTGAAGCCAACGGACTAGTTCATTCTGGAGCTCAGCAAGACTTAGATCATGTCCAGGAGAGAATCTAGAAGCCACTCATTGATTTACTCAGTCCTTCCAAGATAGTTAAACAGATTCCAATAAAATTGATCCCAGAGGTCAAGGTTGAAGTCACCATTAGAAATCACTATGCATAAACCAACTATTTCAATAAATTTATAATCAATTGTTCAATAAATAGAATCCATAAGCAAATGTGTTTGATATTCCAGAGTGCCAAATATCAAGCAAAGTATTTACATACTAAGAAAAAAAGTTTATACCTGGTTGTTTATCATCTAATATTTAATATTAAAGCAGCAATTTGAGTAATTGCTATAATTATATTGAAAAAGTATGTGGTAACCCTGTGAAACCTGACTGAGAAACCTGCATTATTAAAGAACAGCTAATTTTAAACAATGAAAAGAGAAAAACATATTGTTATCTTCCTTATTTTCCCCTAAAAAAAAAAAAAAAAAAAGAGAGAGGGAATGATCTTAAGAAACTAATTCAGGTCTCTCTTTTTTTTTCTTACTTCCCTAAGTTAAGCTTTATTTTTCATAATTATATCATCCTAGACATGAAATGCAGTGACAGTAGATATCACATCAAAACATTTTACTTTTAATCCAGAACAGCACAAAAAGAACTGTAAGGAAGGAAATAAGCTTTGACATCTTTGTCAAGTCAAAATTGCAGGTAATTATTTTAAAGTAGGTCTTCTTTTTTATTTCAAAACTGAAGTAAGAAAAGTGGCCATAATTATTCTGCAATGTAAATGCAAAAATAGTACAGTCCATAATTTCTGCAGTTATAAATTCTTTTCTAAGTATGGTGCAGCAGGAACCAAACAAATAAAATATTTATGTGAAAAATGTAACAGTACAATGAGCTAAATACAATTCAAGTTTTATAGGACATTCAAATAATGGACACTAATTTGAATTTTATACTACTAAGTACTCTGTCACAATATTAAGATTTTATGAAATCTGTCCATAAAAATGGTGCCTCTTGTATATTTAGGATTTTTCATCATTCTCCACCTAGCAAAAAGTGAAATTATTTGTGAGGTAGTGCAAACACTGTCACCTTGATTATAACATGCCATAGAATAAAATGGATTATAACTAATTTTAATTAGACTATTTTGTGAAAGAACATGATTTCACTTTTAAAATGGAGGTTATATTGCCATTCTCTACTATAAACTCACAAAAATAAATGTTGAAATACTTTAAAGATATTAGAAAATATCTGAAGATGTTGGAAGCAATGTAAAGAAAGATACAGCTGGGAGTGGTGACGCATGCTTGTAATCCCAGCATTTGGGAGGCTGAGACTGGAGGATCTGGGTTTGCGGCCAGCCTCAGCTACCTAGTGAGGCCCTCCACAACTTAGTGAGACCTGTTTCAAAAATAAAGAATAAAATAATGAGGCTGAGGGTATAGCTCGGAGATAGAATGCCCCTGAGTTCAATCCAGACAAAAGCAAGTTGTTAACTTAATAAATCTTAAGGAAAAATACAAGTCTTGAAAAAAGTAGTAACAGAAATAATAACTATACCAATTGTTTTATGTTTTTTCTGAAGGTAGAATTGAATTTTCCTTAATCCCTAAATAATAGTTATGAAATTTTATATATCTTTATGCTCTTTTAAATAAAGTAATAAAATAGTTCTCCCTGAATTTAGACTTAACTTTGGATATACTTAGTGATGATAACAAAGTGACTCACAGGATATCTTCTATGTGTTAGCTTCCTATCTCCGTGAAAACACACCAGAGAAAGTCAACTTAAAAAAGAAAAGATTTACTTATGGCTCATGGTTTCAGAAGTGTCAGTCCATGTCACTTGGACACTTGGCCTCGTGGCTTTTGGACCTTTGGGGAGGCAGAACATCATGAAGGAGACATGTGTGGAACAGAGCTGCTCACCAAACGATGGGTGAGAAGGAAAGAGATCTAAACTACAGCATTTTTCAACCCAGATGGCTGTATATTAGGGAAATTTGCTATATTTTGTAGGATAGCAATAAATGCATACATATATTAAACTGTCTCAAAGTTACATATATGTGGAGAGAGAGAGAGAGAGAGAGAGAGAGAGAGAGAGAGAGAGAGAAGGGTTGAGAGAGAGAGAGAGAGAGAAACGCTGAGATACTGTGGGTCAAATTTCTCATCTTAGTTCCATTGAAAAGGGTAATAAAATTATTGGTTTTGTAGCAATGAAAGCTAATAAGCTAATATTTCTTTGAAACTTACTATACCAGATGATTTTAGTGCATTGTGTTCTTTAATACATATAATCCTCAAAATTTTATATAAATTGATGCAATTTTTACTATCTCCAATTTATTGAAGAGGAAGCTAAAATTTTCCCATCTAACATGGCTAAACAGTGAAAAATTAAGATTTACACATAGCAGTGTGGTTCAGCAGTCTACATGCTTTCTGTTGTACTCACAGGGACTTTGCAAAATATCTATGTCATGAATCTCTGTGGCTCATTCACAAACTCTCCCTTCTCAGTAACTGATAAGGCCTTGGACTGATGTGTGTTTCTTATTATATTCCAGTGTCAGATAGAATAGTATTGATATCTACTGCTTACCTCTAGTTTTATGTTGAGAAACTATGAAACTATATATATATAGTCTCTATATATTATATTTCTTTATATATTTATATATATTATATATTTTTGTTATATATTCATCAAAATCAATCCAAAATAATTAAATACACAATATTTCATTTGGAGAAAATTAATTGATATCCTATATCATAATACTATATTATGATTTTGCTACATCATAACATGTCATGTGACATAACAATGCTGATAAAACAAAGTTAGTCCAGATGGAAGTTTAGATTAGTAAATGTTTTTCAGTTAGCTTGGTATGAAATCCCTGAATTTATCAAACCCAGGTCTATCTCATCACATTTTAAAATTCTACAAATCCTTGTTGTCACCTGTCTTGATTCCTACAAGTATCATTGATTTTTCTTTTTTATTAATTTATTAATTTGAATATACCTATTTTAAGTTTCACTAAAATATCCCTATAATACAAATTTAATTTAAATAATATAGAAATATATATAAAGTAATTTTCATTTTATTGTTTATAGTTCTATAAATCTTTTATTTTATTCTAGAAAAAGAGTAAAGGATTTATAACATATTATTACAGCTACAAACTCCATGATGAGTATGAGGAAAGAGTCAGACTCAAACTTTCTTTTAGGCCCAGGGTAGGGCATATTTCTCATCTGGGGACTAAGAGGGGCACTGACTGCACCCACCAATCAATCAAGATCAGCAAATTGGAGAGACATTCAAGACATGTGCTGTGCCAGGATGTAATTCTTGTCTCTATTCTAAAAGAAATAAAACAATATCTATCTACCTATCTTAATTATCCTTATTTCAGCTCCCTAAATGTGAACACTATTCAGAAGCTATTATGTTATCTCACAAGAAAAAAAAATAACCAACAACAAAACAGGCAAATTTTTAGTGGCTATACAGACATGCATGTTAACATTGGTCATAGGGTTGACAATTATTGTCTTATCAGTAAAGATATGAGCTAGAAAGTGAAATCAACTAAAAGAAGAAATTTCCTTCCAGTCCCTAGAGCGGGACTTACAGAAAATATGTGGCCCATATTTATTTTGTAAAATATACACATATGTAGTTTGACTTTATTTGAAAGCAGAATTGGATATGTCAATCTCTCTTTACTACAAACAAAACAATCTGGAATAAATTTGTTGAATCTGCATTTGACTTTATTTGGTAAATGGTGATAATAATCTTTTTTTTTTTTTTAAGAATCTTGTAAACTGGCCAGTTTTTCCTTATAAAATATAAAGACAATGCAACTGTTAATTTTATGTGTTGACTTGACTGGGCCATGAAATATTCAGTTACCTTACTAAATGGTATTTCCAAATATGTCTATAAGAATGTTTCTGGAGTAAATTAAGGTTTAAATAGATGGGTTGAATAAAGCAGATGTACCTCTCCAATTTAGGTGGACATCATTCTCTCCCCTGAAAACCTTAATAGAAGGTTATATTTGCCACATGTTGATCTCCTTGCTTGAAATAGGTCACATCAATACTCTCCTATATTTGTTGCCCTGATTCTCAGCTCTCAGCTCTAGACTGGAATCTATACTATGAGCTCATCAGCACTCTGTCTCTCCAGACTTTGAGCTATACCACTAAACTTCTTTGGTCTCCAAGTTGCAAACAGAAAATATTAGGGAATCTTACTCTACATAATTGCATGAATCAATAATTTATAATACATATTTATATATATATGAATTAAATATTATACAAACTAATGTGCTACTATATAATACAATGTAATTATTTACAAATATACCTATTGATGATTGTGTTAGTAAGTAACATATATACAAATATCTGTCTATACCTAGATGATTTAGTTATTAGATACAGGAAAAAATTACACAATCCTTATATTTTTTAGATCAGAGTGTACAAGATGGTTAGCCTAGAGGATTTTTAAATAAAATTCAATCCATTGCTTATGGAAATGGTATGACAAGCAATTCATCAATTAAGCAAATTATATGCAATTACTACTTTTCAAGTGGTAATCAATTCAAAGCCATTTTCTCTCACAGTGCCTCATGTATGAAAGTATTTTTGTTCATGTGTTTTAACACTGACTTGGTTTTGAACTGCATTATGAGACCTCTGGACAGGTGGAGTTCTACAAGAATTATATCCTTAACCTCACACAGGCCATGATCTCATTTTGTGATGCTACTAAGTTTGCAAACTACTCAGTAACTAATAGTATTTAACATTATTAAAGACATTTAGCCCACTATGTGTGGCTGTTATTTAACATAGTATCACTAATATATATATATATAATGAAGGTAATATACCAATAATAATTTAGATTATTTGAATTTTAATATGGGCACAGTTGCAGCTAACTCATAATTGAGATTATGCACCAATGTCTTTTCTATTTTTCACTCAGTTATATTTAGCTCCTAAAAAGTCATCTCTGGGAAGATATTTGTGAGGTACAGTTATTATTCAAAATTGAACTGAACTGACATATCAAAATTTTATGTTTTTTCCTCTATGGTTAATGAATATTTACAAAGTTAATCAAGAATTGATATAATAATTCAGAAAAATCTGGCATACATTTTTTTTTGCTTTGAATAATCAAGATTTTTGCTAACATTCATCAAATTTAAAAGGTAATCACTGCACTTTTTTTTTCAGAAGAACATGAGAGACTTGAAAATTAAGAGAGCAGATTGAGACAATTCCATAGTTGCTTGACCATGATGAATCAATGTTAAGGAAAAAATAGATTTCTCCACCCTAGGGAATGTATGACCTTCTCCAATTAAGTATCTGCTCACTAAGAGGATGTGGTATTTATACTGGTTCAGTCAAGGTGAAAGGCAGCAAAAACACAGAAATAACTTACACCTGGCTCCTGCCCTCAAGAACAAACTGTCCATTATACAACCTGAAATAGTGTGAAAACACATCTTAAAACTCAAAATTAACTTCATAATGCAAACAAGAAACAACTAATTACCTTAGTTTCAGAGAAAGTTTGAGCATATTTCTAATTTAACAAAGAGTTAAGAATTTTTAAGTGTTCCAAATTTTAAATAATTGAAAGTTTTATCCAATCAAAAGTTTCAAGCACTCAATATTTGTACAATTTTGGTTTCAAAGCCTAATTATATTTCCAATATAATATCATCATTGATATTAATGAGTCAGAGATATTCCTTGAGTGTTTTCTGCCACTCTACATTTTAAATAAATGACATTTATCATTATTTTGTATTTCACAATATATTATACCACTTGGAAAATATACTGTTATATTTGTGTTCATGAATAAGAGGTTAGCTTGGGAAATAAGAAAAAGCCTGATAATATCTGATAGTGAAAAATATATTTTCTCTGAATAAAGTTAAACTCTAGTTTTAATTTATTAAACCTAGGTTTTAAAAATTGTCAAAAGGGATTGCTGTTCTTATGTCTCTTATTGACTTTACCCCATCATAATCATGATTGACATATCTAAAACTGTTTGCAAAGATCAGGAAAACAATATAACCTTCATCATACCATTAAGTCTATTTTTATTTTCTAGTATTTTATTTCCCTTTATATACAATGTATAGAAGAAAGTAAAATAATTGCTAGTAAAAAGCTCCCCTCCTGTCCCCTCCCCTCCCCTCCCTTCCCCTCCTGTCCCCTCCCCTCCCTTCCCCTCCCCTCCCCTCCCCTCTCCTCTCCTTTTCTCTCCTCTCTCCTCTCATCTCCTCTCCTCTCCTCCCCTCTCTTCTTCTCTCCTAGTATTTGCTTCTTCTCTTCCAACAATGCTACATAAATGGGGTCTTATGATTCCCTTTAGGATAAGGAAACTCCTCCTCAAAATTTGAAATGCTGAATAATATAGACATAAATGGAATGCTAATATATCTTTGTGATCCTAAGTACTGAAGAATGTGAGATGTGCAAAAATACTGCAAAATTTAGAAACACAAACCCTATAGTTTGTGTTGGAGGACTAGAGGAAGCTAAGTTTTTCTGCCTAAAAGACTATGGCAGTGTTTGTTTGTTTGTTTGTTGTAGTGCACAGATTATCAGCCAAAGAAAAAGAGAAAGGGTTGCCCTGCAGGGTCACAAGAGGCCAAATGAGAGACAAATAGGGAGACACAAATGGTGTCAGGAATCAGTGTCCTGCGACTCTGAGGAATGAGGAAGAATTGTATTGTCTTAAGCTGCAACCTGTACTCTGTAATAGAATATTTTGCTCATAAGGAAACAAAAAAACAGAAACAAAACAAAACTCATTTAACAGGTTATTTGGTGGTGCTGGAGGAAGAGAAGAAATATCAAAGAGTGAAAGAGGGGAGAACTATCAACAGCTCGTTGTACATGCAGAGATATAAATGGGGAGAAGCAGAGGAGCTAGCAGGATCAGCAACAACCAGGTGAGATGCAAGCACCTTCATGCCTCCAGGCATGTTAGGAAGAATTTGTATTTCTAACTAAAGCTCATGAGATGATGAGTTGGGAGTCAGAGCCAATTCTAACTAAATCTTAAAGGCCAATGTGCTCCTTGGAAGCTAAATGCCCTGAAGAACAGATGAGAACTTTCCAACTGTCACAAGCACACACACACACACACACACACACACACACATGAGTCTATATCTTAGCAGTTAGACTGTGATTTTCCTCCCTTGCTTTCTAATCAGCTTGTTTAGCAGAAAACTACCAATTTTAAAGACACCTTAGTATACACACATATACATATCTACTTCACTGTTTGCACAACATAAATCATTTATTTTACATATACTATGTAAAGCAAACATTTTGTTAAGCATTTACTCATGGTTTTGCATGCCTTTCAAAATATTTTACTTACCATTTAAATACTCAAAGCTTTATATATATTTTAGCCCCTACATTATAATATGAATATATTTTCTATAGACGGCTTATATATCATAATAAGTAATAAAACATTCGCTTGTGATATTTCAATTTATTCATCTTATATTTTCCATAGCTCCTACAGAGTGGGTATAGAGGGTAGAGACTCATGGAATATCTCTTAGATATTACAGTAATCAAAAATTTGTAAGACTACAATCTTTTAAGACTTTTTTGTGTATTTTTATTGAGTTTTGCATAGATGCTTATGGGCTTATTAGCAATTTTCTATTGATTTTAATCCTCTTTTTTCTTTTTATTTTTTTATTAATTGATGAATTGTAATCATACATCTTTGTTATGTACAAACAGATAAAGGCATACATGCACACATTTCTCATTTAACCCTTCCCCAATTCCCTCCCCATTCCCTTTCCCTCTCTCTTTCTCAAGTTCAGTTTAGTGATTGACTTTGATATATTTGTGAAAGTACATCATGTGCATTAGGGTGTCCCCACCCCCCACCCCTGTCCATCACCTTCAGTTAAGTCAACTTCTTTGCTTCTCGAGGGTTTCTCCTTTTTCATCTGGAGTCCCTCTTGTACCCCATCTTCTTCCTAGCATCTGCATATTAGGGAGAACATATGCTTTTTCACCCTTTGTGACTGACTAATCTCACTTAACATAATGTTTTCCAGTTGCATCCATTTCCCTGCAAATAACATGATTTTGTTCTTCTTTATGGCTGAGTAAATTCCATTGTGTACACATCCCATAGTTTTGTAATCCATTCATCTGTCGATAGACATATTGGTTGTTTCCATAGTTTGGCAATTGTGAATTGTGCAGCTATAAACATAGACACACATGCGTCGGTCTGATAGTTTGTTTTCCATTCTTGCCAATTATGTGACTTTGTAGTTTTGAACTATTTACTTTAATATTACATCTTTAATATTCCAGAAGACTGGTGTGAAAAATTAATTGAATGACAGTTATTAGGGTTATTCTATTATTTTAAAAAATTAGAAAAAATTCAAGGCATCCCCCAAAGAGGCTCTATCAACTCTGTTTCAATTCTTAATAGCACTGAAAATAATACTTCAATTAGTCAGATGA
Source organism: Graphiurus murinus (assembly GCA_004027655.1). Taxonomy (NCBI): domain Eukaryota; kingdom Metazoa; phylum Chordata; class Mammalia; order Rodentia; family Gliridae; genus Graphiurus; species Graphiurus murinus. The sequence continues at coordinate 14,612 of PVLC010020581.1, read as the reverse complement.
TGGTAAAAATAATGATCTTCTTCTGCTGTCTTATAAAGATGTCAATGTGAGATTTAAATAACTTTTCTAATAGGAGAAATATCCTAAGATTCTCTGGCACACAAGCCTTCTGTTTGTGGTGTGAGTACTAGCTAAAGCCTGAACGAATAAGTTATAGTGGATTTTGGTTGGTTTATATAAATGTGAAATTGGTCAGTGGGGACAAACAGTTCAGCTAATTACCTGTGAGACAGATAATGGTAATGGAGGGTCCATCCCTATCACAATAAACAAAGAGATCAAGTGGGAGATAATCAGTCATGTAGGGAAGGGTCTCTTTGCAATCATCTGCTTCATAGACACAGAGGGGTGGGAGAATTTTATAACTGTTGCTGTTTTCGAGGAGCACAGGGCCTAGGTAAAGTTCAACATTGTCAGTTATCATTGCTCTTTTTTGTCTCTCAAATGTCACTGAATTTCTCCAAAGGGGTGGGGGGAATGTGAATTGTGCAGTACTAGAGACTGGCCGGATGAAGGTGATGCATTTTCAGATGGGCAAAGCTTTTCCATTGATGTGAAGGGATCATAATTGAATGGCGCCCTCTAGAGACAAGGATGGAGAACAGGCTTCATTTTCAAGTGAGACAGAAATCACTAGTGCCAAGGCCTTGCATATAATTAAGATTATTTAAATGAAATGGTGCGTATGTATGAGTTTGAGTTTTCTCAAGTTTAATGCTGCTGTATTGGAATATCTTGCCATTCAAAGCACATGTGAAGTGTCATTGGTAGATAAAACAAAGTTGTTCCAAGACTGAAAAACAAAAGTCAGGCTTTTCCTATTTAACAGTTATAGCTTAAGGTTTGTACATAGGCAAAATTTTGTCACTATCATCATTATTGGAAATTAGAGAGATGGGTTGGAAGAGGTGGATGTAAGTAATTGACTGTAGCAAAAGCTGTAGAGATAGAATTTAAGCAATGATAATAGTGTATCAGTCGGTGTCCAAGAGAAAAGAGATGATATACTGTTGTATTATTTTATACAACAGTATATCATCATTATTATTATTATTATTATTTTAATAAAGGAGGGATTTTAAAAATTATAATCATAATGGAAGAAACTTTTATGTAATTTCTAAGCCTGAAAGTGACAGGAAAAGTATTGAAGATAGAGATCTTGAGGGGAGGAGCCTGCTGCTCCTACCTCTGATGTATTCAACCAATGGGAACACTCCTGGAGTAGAGAAGCAGGGAAATAAGCTAAGTCAACATTCTTCACTGCCCTGTTTCAGTCACTGGACATACTTTCCATCCTATTAGGATGGAAATTACGCCTGCTGATTAAGCCATGGAAAAAACAGGGTGGATAAAAGTAAGAATGGATGGGGGGGGCAGGGAGAGAAAAGGGAAATAGGTAGCTGACTTTTCTTCCTTCTTTCTTAAGTATGAGAGTCATGTAACTTTTGGATGAGTGTGCTGTCTGACCAACTTGCTTGAAACATCACCATTAACTTTCAGAACTCACATGAAGACATAGAACTCTGCAAAACTATTTGCAACCCTAAAGGCAAAATATGGAGGAAATGACCCCTAACCTCATGGCGGATGGAGTGAGAATGAGAGAAAAAAAAAAAAGCTATCTTAGCTTTGTCTTATTGCATACCTGGTGTCCTAAAAATAAAGAAGTAAAATTTTTGAAAGCTTCTTTATCTGCTGTTGTTTAAGGTATGCAAAGCCTATATTAATTGTAGCCCGCTCTCTAAGGGATACAATTTTTTTTAATGTACAGGATATTAAGATATTAGAATAATACAGAATATTATCCCATAGTCTAGCCTATCCTTGACACATTCTTAAGATAATTCCCAGGAAGATTAGAGATGGGAGAATTGGTTGGAGAGGAGTCATTGGAGAGAGAGAGACAGAATGCTTGATTGGGTAAGAGAAGGGAAAGCTCAGTATCATGCTAGGGCCTATTGACATACTTTCCCACAAGAAGATTTAATAATTACATAGGATACCAGAGTGCAGCTTTAAGGTCAGTTAACCCAAGCATCTTGAACTGAATTTCTTTGATATAAGTGAAGACTTAATTATAAAGAGAAATAGAAAAAATACCAATGAAGTGATTTTCCTGTATTATTTCATTAATTGTTTTTGATAGTTTAATAGTTGTACTATTCTTTTTCTCCCTCTTTTATGGTTTTATTATTATTATTATTATTATTTTTTTTTTTTTGCGGTACTGGGGATTGAACTCAGAGGCATTCTACCTCCGAGCTATACCCCCAAGCCCTATTTTTTATTCTTTATTTTGAAACCGAGTCTCACTAAGTTGCGGAGTGCCTCACTAGGTAGCTGAGGCTGGCCACGAACCTGGATCCTCCGGTCTCAGTCTCCTGAATGCTGGGATTACAAGCGTGAACCACCACACCTGGCTCTCTTTTATGTATTTTAATTGACAAATAAAATTGTATTCATCATGTACCAGGTGATGTTGGAAGTAAATTTATTCTTGAGTAATTTTTTATATTAACTCAAATATCTTAACTTGGAAAGAAAAATACAAGAACAAAGAAAATGAAGAATATTAATAGTTAAATTGAAATGTCTAACATAATGGAACTATGACAAATTAGTAGCAAAATGGAGAGTAAAACTTATAAAGCCCTGAAACTACTCAAAAACTCTAGTTCATAATAAATGCAAAAGCAATGTTAAAGTGATCAGTTTATATTATTTCCTTGTAATTTAAGAATGTAAATAAATAGTAAATTTGGAAGCCTAATCTAGACCCGAATTTAGATAATAATTATCAAATAAGAAAAAAAATTATCAACATTTAAAAAGAAGAAAAACAATTCATAAGTCATTTGCCAGAAATTAGAAATGTAATAAAATTGAATGAATCAAAGATTTCAAGAATTAAGAGCCGGGCGTGGTGGCGCACGCTTGTAATCCTAGCATTCGGGAGGCTGAGACCCGAGGATCCGGGTTCGAGGCCAGCCTCAGCTACCTAGTGAGGCACTCCGCAACTTAGTGAGACTCGGTTTCAAAATAAAGAATAAAATATAGGGCTGGGAGTATAGCTCGGAGGTAGAATGCCTCTGAGTTCAATCCCCAGTACCGCAAAAAAAAAAAAAAAAAAAAGATTTCAAGAATTAGAAGAATCATAAAATATACATAAAGAAAACAGAAATAAAAATATTGTAGCAAAGTAATAAAATAGTACATATAAATACTAAAATGTAAAAATAAAACAAATATTTTGCCAATGGCAAAAATAATAAAAACAAAATTTACAGTCTAGAATGATTAAATAAAAATAAAAATACATATTTAAATTTTGAAATCTTAAGGCAAAACTGTATTTTATTTTATAACAATATTATGTTAAAAACTATTAATAATAGATCACATTTTATATAACTATTTTATATTATATTTTGTTATTTTATTCTATTACACTTATATCAAATTTATCATATGTAAATTATAATAATTTTTTAATTTGAGAAGACAGGATTCGAAATGATATAAAATAAGCTTCCTTTAGGAAAAAAATGAATTAATTTACATGTGATTCTCAAAGTTTTTTCAGAAAGTGGTAATTATCATTTTTATAAACTGACCTAAAACTTGGAGATGTTTTTTCTATTTCTTCCTGACTACTCTTTATTGATATCCAGTGATGTGATTTTTTTCAATTGTTACTTTTTATTTACTTTCTTCTTTCCACTGAATTTTTTTTTTTTTTTTTTTTTTTTTGCGGTAGTGGAGATTGAACTCAGGGGCATTCTACCTCCGAGCTACACCCCTAGCCCTATTTTTTTTTATTCTTTATTTTGAAACCAGGTCTCACTAAGTTGCAGAGTGCCTCACTAGGTAGCTGAGGCTGGCCTCGAACCCGGATCCTCTGGTCTCAGCCTCCCGAATGCTGGGATTACAAGCGTGCGCCACCATGCCCGGCTTCCACTGAATTTTTTTAACACAAAGCGATGTAACAGTAATTTTCTTTCCATAAATGTATAACTAAAAGAATATGACTCTAAGAATCTTTCCTTTTTTTTGCGTGGACAGCCACATTCACTTCTTGCCTCTAAAATTTTCTTCTTTATCCATTGTCCTGTTACTAATTTGAATTATAATCTAGCCATCAATTTCTTTCTCTTGTAAACAGTACTGGCCTTTTAAATGCTATGGATTTGTGGTTAATACCTTGGTCTTCTGATATGACTTTGTACATTCTTAAGTTGTGTGTTGACTAAAGGGAGGCAATCATTGTGTGGCTATCAGATGATGAATTCAAAGCCCTTTACTAGTGCTATGGGGACTCTATTCTCTTTCTTATTGTGACTGGATTAATAGTCCCAGGGTTTATTTTTAAGTATCTTTCTTTCCAGTAAATTTCCATTTCCTTTGGAGAGACTTTCAAAGTTCCTGTAGGATCTATTTTTAACTTACATTTTACATTTTTCATTTATCTTTAAAACAAAAACTTTCAAACAAATGTCAGCTACTCATCATTTTGTCCTTTAATTATATCCTTTTCCTTTGCTGCACTTTTATTCTCTTTCCCAGTGATGTCCTCCCTGCCATTTTCCTCAGTTCAAAAAAGGGTTGTTTCTGAAATTCTGTTTCAAAATAATGTCCTTGCAGAGTATTTTTTAGGTAGGTGATCCATTTGGGAAAGAAAATATACTAACAAAAAAGTCTCTCTCATGTAATTCCCTCTCAACACATAATCCACAAATGCCTTAGTTATAGTATCATTTAGTTCACTTCCACTTTTTGTTATATTTTTGCTGCTCATATGCATGTTTTTCTATGAGTGGCAAAGAATCTAATTGATCTTTATTTATGTTCTTTTTAGTTACTTCTTCTACAAAATTGTCCTAACAAAGCTATACTAACACGAGTAGTAAATAGCAAATATTTATTTATTTATGGATACAATAATTAATTCCATGCTGGGCTCTTAAGGAACTCCAGGCTATTCCATAACAAATATATCAAGTCACTAGGGAGAAACTACATTTTAATGCCTCCGGCATTTTCTTTTTGTGCAGCAAACTGATTTAATTTGGCTCTGCTTCAAGAGGCCACTTGCCTATGCAAATGTAAGGCCCAAGTATTATTGTGAAGTAAAGAGCTCAACTGCTCTGTGTGATAATGTAAAGTAATGTAGAAACCTTGTCTTTGTGGAGGACTGAGTTTCAAGGAGAAAACTTGAGAAGTTATAGGGTAAGGTAGCAAAAGAAGATGAATTTTTCCTCTCAGTTTTCTTTGGGAGGGACATAGGAATTGATGAACTGGACTCCAAAAGGATTGAGCATACAAATCTTTCTGTCCATGTGAAATAAATTGTACCTTGTAATATGGTAGAAATAAGAATAAAGATGACTGGTTGGATTCTTTGTAATATAAGGTATAGCTAGAGGACTGTAGATATGATAACATATGTCAAATGGTTTTAAGTGATCCCTTTACCAATATTAACCCCAAAATATGAGAAGTCAAAAGAATATGGTTTTCTTTGTATTGTTTAAATTGTCATATTACAAGTTCTCTCAACTCAGAGCCAGAAAAAATTATGGGTTCTTCTCTGATGTCCTCATAGATGTCCTACTATTCCTGGAGTGTTCGAACAAATGTCCTAGCTCTAGGGGCTTCAATGGACCAGGTACTGCCATCTGTTCCAAAGTGATAATCAAAGAGAAGAGCAGTAGCCGGGCGTGGTGGCGCACGCTTGTAATCCCAGCATTCGGGAGGCTGAGACTGGAGGATCCGGGTTCGCCGCCAGCCTCAGCTACCTAGTGAGGCATTCTGCAACTTAGTGAGACTCGGTTTCAAAATAAAGAATAAAAAATAGGGCTGGGGGTGTAGCTTGGAGGTAGAATGCCCCTGAGTTCAATCCCCAGTACCGCAAAAAAAAAAAAAAAAAAAAAAAAAAAAAAAAAAAAAAAAAAAAAAAAAAAAAAAAAAAAAAAAAAGAGAAGAGCAGTGGTGACAGCAGGGAAAGAACTTTAGTCAGTCGAGCTGGACTGAGAAGAGAGGAGAACAAATCCTCAGCCTTGTTTTGGGGGAGATTTTACTGGGGAGAGACCAAAATATGCATAGTCAGGTAGCTTTGATGGCGCTGTGGACAGATCAGTCATTGTCTCAGGATTGTTCAGGAGGGGCTGTGATGCAGCAGCAATAAGGAAGTTGAAAGTGGCTGTTATGTGGTGAGTAGTGGCAACTTGTTACCACATGTTTATCAATCAGACCTGCTTTTGTTCCTGGGATCCAAGGTGACTGCAGGAAAGCATGACTCAAAGCAAAAGAAAGAGAGGCAAAATGGAAGGAGAGATGCCAAGAAATTGTTTTCTTGGTAAATTTTCTGTTTTCTAATGAGGAATTTTTAAACTGTTAAAATCAGTAAGTTGTATTTTCTTAATATGTGATTGCTAACATTTTTGGGAAGGCATGTAGTTTGCAAAGAAAACTATGAGTATTATTGTATATAGTATAAATATTTCTTTATATATAATATATAATTTTTATATTTTATTTTCCAAGTGCACTGATAATACATAAAATTCCTAAGATTTTTTTGTAATATTTAGTAACTAAAAAGTGGTCTAACTTTTTTTCTTTCTTTGACATATTGTATCTAATTCATAATCAAGGAATATATCTTAACATTTATCCTTAGTCTATTTACTGATTTTCTAATCTCAATAATTCCTCACTGGTTCAAGGCACTATCATGTCACACATGGATTATATTAATGTTTTTCCAAGATCTTTTTATTTTGCAATTACCCATTATCCTCATAGTAATCAGGACAATTATTTTAAAATAAATTATATCATATAGCTCATTTACTTAAGATCATGAATATTTCACCTTGGATTTACACTCAAATTACAATTTTATTTTGGCATCTTAAACTGTTTTATGTTATTATAACTGAATACTGTCGTGGGTCAGCATGGTATCTCTCATGGGTTCTTAGCCTCAGTGGTGCAAAGAATTTCAACATGCACCCAAATAAGGACAAAGGCAGAAGTTTTATTTTAAGGAAAAGACACAGGCACAGGGGAAAGGACACAGGTGATCTCAGAAATCTTCGGGATCCTGGATGGGAGAAAAAGTGAAGGCTGGGAGAGAGAGAGTGCGCATGGTCTCTCATCCTTTTTATATCACACCTGGAGAAGGGCTCACTTTGGGGTACAGGGTGGGAAATAGGAAACCTGAGGCAGCATGGGATATTGGTCCCCCACTGTTGAGATCTAAAAAAAGGTGAAAAAACTTTAGTGTAGTCGTGATATTTTCAACAGTTTCCTCAAACCTCATGCATCAGCTTGTGAAAACATTAGCAGCAGCTGAGACTTTGTTGTTAGAAATGTTATGTCTCTGGAGATTGGTGCAGGAAGACCGAAGGACCTGAAGAGCAGTGAAATCTCAGCTGCCTTGTGGAGTATCTCTTGGAAGAGAAAAGTTAAACAGTGATAGATTAGAAGTGAGAGATCCTGGAGGGATAAACACTACAACCAAAAGGAATGTGGAAATAATTGCTTTTATAAGAAGAGATCCAGGGAAAAAATAATTTTATTAGCTACGTGTTCAATTACCTGATGATAATGAACTCACCAGACTGTCAGTATTTGAACATGACTTAGAATGACATTTTCCCAAGATGCTTATTATAACTGTGACATGATGCTTTTGAGCTAATGATTCCAACTCTTTTGAGTAGAGCGGTGATTCCCTAGTTCCAGTTACTATAAAATGTAAATGAAAATCTTGATGAAATATCACTTCCAAAGGGGCCATTGTGATATCATAGCACCCCGAGTTTTTACTCTGCTATCCCCTCTCCATGTTGAATGACTCATTTCACACACACGAGCAACTCATAAGCTGCTGTAGAGCAGGAAAAATATTTTATCTTATTTCTGAATTGTCACTCATATTATTTCTGCAGTGTGTGTGTGTGTGTGTGTGTGTGTGTGTGTGTGTGTGTGTGTGTATGTATGTGTGGGTGTGTTTGGTACTGGAAATTGAACCCAGGTGCTTTCCATCTCCAAGCTACAACCCCAGCCCTTTTTACTTTTTGTTAGAAACAGAGTCTCACTAGGTTGCTGAGAGTCTCTCAAAGTGGCTGAGGCTGGCCCTGAATCTATGATCCTATCTCAGCCTCCCAAGTACTAGGAATACAGGTATGAGCCACCATGCTTGGCTGTCTGCATTTTTAACTGAGTGATACCAGTTTATAATTCAGATAGTGTGTTACAGAAAGTGTGAAGCTGTCTGAGTTTTGTTTGTTGGTTGTGGTACTAGAGATTAAACCTAGGGGATTTTACCTGTAAGCTACCCCTCTGCCTTTTTTATTTTTAGTTTTGAAACAGAGTATTCATAAATTGATGAGAGCCTTACTGTCTTGCAGATGTTGTCTTCTAACCTGTGATTCCCCCTGTCTTAACCTCTCAAGTACTGGGATTACAGGTGTGTGCCACCACTCCTGGTTAAGGTTTTATTTGGAATGTCACTGCAAGGCTATTCTCTCTGCGTGTCTGCCATGTTATCAGTGAAACCCATCCTCATTTTTCATCCAGACATAATCTCCTTCCTGCAAACCCTGATCATCTGATTTCCAAAGACTCATCTTAGTGAAAAACATTCTTGAATTTTCAATGCTTTCAGACATTTTTTTTTTATTTTAGGAATTTCAATATCAATATCCACAAGAAATAGAAAGGTAATATAAATACTGAAGCCAGATTTACATAGAGGTGGGCACAATGTCAAACCAGAAAGTCATCCAAAGAGAACAGAGACTACACAGCAGCAAGTAAGTGACTCTGTTGGAGAATTTACACTCAGCCTTGTCAGGACAATTCTGTTTCATCTCATCTAATATTACACAAGTTCTTAAAGTCACTGTTGTTATTTTATTTTTAATCTGTTTAGTTTCAGAGTAGTATTTTGTATGTAATTAATTATGAAATAAAATATAAATAATATGATAATATTAAAGGGAATAAAACTAGTAAAAATAAAATAAATATTTTTTCAAATATATCATTACTTATTAAAAGCATTAGGTAAAAATATCATATAAGATTCAACAGTGTGCACGGCCAGCCTCAGCTATCTAGTAAGGCACTCCACAACTTAGTGAGACCCGGTTTCAAAATAAAGAATAAAAAATAGGGCTAGGGGTACAGCTTGGAGGTAGAATGCCCCTGAGTTCAATCGCTAGTACCGCCAAAAAAAAAAAAAAAAAAGATTCAACAGGCCCACCAATAGTATTTAAGAAATAGAATAGATGCAGCAAAACACATTCAAATTATGTTTTCAGTGAAGATAATTTCAGGCTTCACTTTATTTTATCTTAAAACACTATGATGTATAATTACAATGAACCAATAAAAGGCTTTTAAGAAGTAAAAAATAAATAAGTAATACTGTAGCATAGAATTTAGGTAATACAAGAGAATTTTACCTGATACATTAAAAAAAAATCAGTTTAAATACCACACACTAACAATACCTGAAAAAGATATTTATATTCTAGAGCTTATTTTTTAAAAATGTGGATGAAATATTTAAAAGCAAGTTGAATATGTTATTCATTCCTTCATTTTCTAATGCTAAATCCTGGGCTGGTAACCTATTAGCATGTTAAGTGATAATGCATCGGTGGATAAGAATAATATTTGACAATTGGAAACAAATTTTTAAAACTGATTCACATGCAGTTTATTAACAACATCATTAAACATAACTTTTTGGCATATTAGCAAGTAAATTAATATAGGTAAAGCTAGCCACTTTCTCCTAAGAACACTTAAATCAATCATTCAGATAAGAGAGTCTAGGACTGATTTCCTTTCTTCAATCTGACTTACAACCTTACCTTCTTTTCTCTGTTTCCATATCTAACCTTTCTTTTTGAACCCCAATATTGCCCTTATCAGTTAAAGCAATGCTAATGGAGAATATTCTCAGTTAGTATGTACTTTTCTGAATCTTATTTTTTAAACTACAGACATTTGATTCTAAGCACAAAATTGCATGCATTATAGATCATACATTTCTTTATGTATTTCATCACCAAATGATCAATTCATATATCTGTCCTACATGAGGAACTCTTCATTGAAAAATCTACCCCCATGTTATGGTCTCTCCTGTGATGTTATTAGAGTAAAAGTATGGCCTTAAAAACATCTGGGTTCCTCGTCCTGCATGTAACGCTTCTGCTGCTGATTTCTAGCTTCTCACTTGGCTCCTCAGCCTCTCCATTCCTAACCATGGTTAACAAACATGAAACATTTGCTAAGAACCTAGGTGCCTTTTGATGAGGCATTAACACTTCAGATCAACTGTAATGGATCCTGTCCCAAGATCCACTTAAAGTTATAAACAATACCATTATCTATTAACACTTCAGATCAACTGTAGTGGATCCTGTCCCAAGATCCACTTAAACTTATGAACAATACCATTAATTCTACATTTAAAAATGAATAAAATAATCAAAAGTTTATTCTTCAGGTGAGAAATCTCTCTCTCTCTCTCTCTCTTTCTCTCTCTCTCTCTCTCTCTCTCTCTCTCTCTCTCACACACACACACACACACACACACACACACACACACACACACAGAATTATGATGGGTTTAACTCCCAAACCAAGTAAAATTACAGACATTTTGTCATAAATAAAAAAATACCCTAAAATTAATTATTTCTGGAACATTTGGTGATTTATGGGGACACTAGAATAGAATATTTAAAATCAGAACTGCAATGGGAGAACAGATTGTAAATTGGCCACATAAATCATTTGGAAGCATTTGCCTATTTAATCTACATAACTTGTAATATAATTTATAATACTTGTAAATAAAGATTATTTTACTAAACCTTTGATATATACTTTCATATGACTCTTATTTTGACATTCACTGTTATTTGAAAACTGAATGCTTTCCTTGAAGAGTCAACAAATCTTGGTGCTTATTTAACTACCTCATTATTTTACATTTCGGAAAGGGAAGGCATCTGAATTTCACTGTGACTAATTTAACTAGTCTGACAATGTGGTTCTCAGCATACAGTTTGCAATGTGTTTTCTCTATTTTACTGTCCATTTAGTTTTCTTTCCAGATGCAGAGAAAAAAGAAAATCTACATTTATTGTGATTTCAAGTTTTGTCCATTTCTTCTCTTTATTTCTCATCTTTTTTGTTTTGATGTCTAGTTTGGTTTGTTCAACCAAGTGGTTATGCAAAATAATACGCATTTCTTCTATGCAATAATTTATAAGTTATTTTATTAGAAATTGTGTTCTTTCCTAAAAGTTTATGCTTAATTATTTCAATCATATTTATTTATAGTAGATAAATGATTTTAAAAATCAGACACTCTCGTTCCATCATATGTACTAAATTTATTTACAAAATTACCTATCTCTGATCTCATTTACTCAATTCACCCTATGCCTTTCAGCAGACAGAATAGGATAAATACTCTAGATAACTTTTATAATACATATTAAATTTTAATGATGTTCTTAAAGAGGTTTTAAAGTGTACACAATAAACTGCAAATACATTTTCCTCCAATTCCTTGTATTTATAAGAGATAGGACATTATACACATGGTTCTGCCTCTTGATTTTTTCATTTAGCGTTCCATCTTGTCCAGCATCTCACATTAGCTCATGAGAACTGCTGTGTCTTCTATTTTAATCTTCATGGCATCCCAGTATATGAATGTACCATAATTTATCTATCCAATTCCCTACTGATAGCTTCCTATTGTCTAGCTTCCCATTGTTTTCACTAATGACAGTGATGCATTGAGAAAATGGCACACTTAACATTTTAATATATTTGTATGTTATGAAATTCTCAGAATTTGAATTATTAAACACAAGGATATATGTATGTTTTAATAGCTACATCAAAAAATTCTTCATATAGGATTGTTCTGTGTATATTTAAGGGACGCAAATATCTGACAAAGAGTGCTCAAATAAGTAATAATCTCTGTCATTATCAATTAATCTATAGCAAATATATATTACTGGTAAAGTTACAATGCTAATGTTCTTTTAAAGATATTTTATTAAAGAGGTAAATAGAAATATAGATAATTTAAGGAACATTATTATTTCATCATATTAAGTGGTAGTATATAGGAACATGATATTTGTTTCATTTTGTTCAAATATTTCTTTGTTCTTCAAGAATCTATGTTTTGCTCTTCTGAAACCAGCCTCTTTTAGTTAACTTTATTCTAAAGCATGTTATCTTTTTTGGCTTTTACTACAAATAAAGTCTTTCTTCCCATAATCTCCTGTAGCTTGCTTTTTTTTATTTTTACATACAAAGCTATGGGGTTTCATATATTAATTCTGTATTCTTACCATATAGCTATAATCTATTATTATTTATAGTGAATTTTGAATTTATTCTTTTAATCTATGCATGCATAAACTAAAAACCTCTGAATATAACAATAATTTTACCTCTTCCTCTCTAATTTTTGTACTCTTAATTTATTTTTTTCAATTGCATTGATTCTGTTTGGTTGCATTTTATTTAAAATGTACTTATAGTAATAAATGATATCTTTCAATAGTATTATGTTAATTTATAGTCTTTTGGGTGTTGTATGCATTTAGTCATGATTTTCATATTCTCTTTTAGGTAGTTTGTATAGAATTAACATGATTTTCTCTTAAAACTGTGGTATAAAACTTCTGTGAAATCATATAAGGTATTTCAAAACCTATAAATGGGACTTATAATATAAATGAAGAAGTTAAATTAAACCAAATAATATACTCAATAATGTAGGCCATATCTATAAATGCTATTGGACTTAATAAAATAAATATATTAGACTGTCTTTTGTTTGGTTTGGTTTGGTACTGGGAATTGAACCCAGGGGCACTCTACTACAGAGCTACCTCCCAGCCCCATTTTATTTTGAAACAGGGTTTCACTAAGTTGCCAAAGGCCTTGCTAAGTTTCTGAGGTTGGCCTCTAACCTGCGATTTTCCTCATTTTGCCTCCCAAGTACAAGAATTACTTATGTGTACCACCATTCCTGGCTATATTACATGTTCTTTATCAGTGGTTTGTTTTTAAATATACAACATTGGAACGTTGAAACAAACATTTATTATTGTATGTGAGTCTTCTTGTTAATCGAGAGTTTTGCTAATCTAACTTGGCTCAGTTTCACACAGCTGTGAGGTCAACTCAGTGGCTTTTCTAAGTTGGCTAGGTTGTCTCATTTATCTAGTAGTTCCCTTTTTTTCTGGGTGCAGGTGGGCTGGCCCAGCCTTGTTCTCCATATTTTTTCATCCTTCAGCTGATTAGCTCAGGCTTGATCTCATGGCTGAGACAGTGTAGTCCAGGGAAAGGAGAAGAAACAAGTACATGAAGTTTTTTGAGGCTAAGTCTCAAAACATGCACAATATCACTTTCAGCATATGTTATTACAAAAGCAACACACTGTATCAGCCTAGATACAAAGGATGTTGAAATAAACCTAACCTCCTTAGTAAGAGTAATCATAAAGTTACATTTCAAAGGAAGGTTAGAAAATTGGGGATCATTTTTCAATCAATCCAAAATTGATTGATCAAAAAATCAACATTCTGTATTTGGAATCCAACTAAACACCAGAGATCAGAGAGGTTGAAAATTAAAGGATGAACTAAGGTTTATCAGGCAAGTGAAACAAAAGAAAGCATAATCATGACTAATCAAGTTCTTATTCAAACAAAATGTATGTCAGAAGACATAGAATTATCCAATTTATTGAAGATACGAATTAAGAATATTTATGCAGACCTTGATTTCCAACATCCTCTTTTTGGTTTGTAGAGCTTTGGGTGCTGAGGTTCAAAGAAGTTTTCTAAATATGTTTATTTCATTTTTTTTTTTTTCGTGAAACTAAGAAGAGATGAACCAACTATCAGTGGTCTTGACAAAACTGTAAATTTTGATTAATGCCTGCCATATTTTGAGCATGAACATCATTTTTCCAAAGGTAAGATCTTTGCCAGGAACATTGATCATGCAGTTTTGTCATCAACTTTTTTTGGGCAATTATCCTGAAATCTCTAAATATAGATCAGCAAGGCTTATTTCAAAACCATTACTCTTTAGGCTATCAGATGTAATTTGAGTTCCTTGAGTTCTTATGACTAGTATTTCTGTATTATTTCTAATATTAAACATGGTGATGCTTTCATGTCATACCAATGTTTTTAGCAAATGGATTAACGTGGATTAATCACTTTCTTTTTGGCTCTCTTCTTCCTGCCTTTTGAAAGCCACTTGTTCTTGCCAACTGCTATAGTGTTCTGAGAGCCAAAAGAGAAGTATTTACTTTTCATAAGCTCCATGAGAAAAACATTTCTAAAAATCTTAACTTTTAAATATTTTTTCTCTACACAATATGTGGAAAGTATAAAGTAGTTGGATCAAAAGTTGTAGGTTGAACTATGTTTGCAAGATATTTTAGGTACTGATGTTCTCTATATAGAGTTCCTTACTGTGAAAAAAATTTGAATACTGAGACTTCTTTTTCTCCTCCTCCTCCTCCTCCTCCT
>PVLC010020580.1:13473-29145 GCA_004027655.1 Graphiurus murinus | reverse complement strand
GGCCAAGATGGGAGTCTAAGCTGGAGATATCTGAAATTGCAGATAGGCCGGACGGGATGGTGCACACTTATAATCTTGCTACTTGGGAGACTGTGATGGGAGGATCACAGGTTTGAGACCAGAGTCTGCAACTTAGCAAGACCTTGTTTCAAAATACAAAATAAAAGCTGGGTGTGGTGGCACAACTTGTAATCCTAGTTCTTGGGAGGCTGAGACAGAAGGATCACAGGTTCAAGGATAGCCTCAGCAAGTAGTAACCTCTAGTAAACATAGAGAAACCCTGTTTCAAACTAAAAATAAAATAGGGCTGGGATGTAGCTCAGAGGTAGAAAGCCTCTGGGTTCAATCTCCAGCACCAAGGTGGGGAGGGGGGAGGCTCTGAAATGGCAGATGGACTGAATTTAGGGGCACCAATAGTTCTCTTTGTAGAAGAGGCCATGAATCCAGCTCATTCAAAATGGTTATTTTGTTTTTTGTTTGTTTGTTTGTTTGTACTGGAGATTGAACTCAGAGGCATTCTACCTTTGAGCTACAACCCCAATCTGATTTTATTTCTTATTTGGAAACAGGGTCTCACTAGTTTGATGAGAGTCTCACTACTTGCTGAGCTGTCTTCAAACTTACAATCCTCCTATCTCTACCTCCCAAGTACTGGGATTACAGGCCTGTGCCACCACGCCCAGCTCTATTTTATTCATTTTGAAATAGGGTCTTGCTAAATTTCTGAGGCTGGCCTCAAATCTGTAATCCTCTTGTCTCAGCCTCCCAAATCCTGGGATTACAGGCAGGTGTCAGCCATGCCTGACTAGAAGGATGGGTGTTCTTGAGTAGTCTACAGCATAGCAAAGAGTAACAATGTCAGAGCTAAGAGATCTGATTTCAAATCCCATCTCTGCCTCTTAGGATCCATACCCTCAGCATCCTGAACCTTACGCCCTGCTTCAGTGAGACGGAAGTAGTAACTACCCTGTGTCATGGATTCGTTTTTTTTTGTGTGTGTGTGTGTGGTACTGGGGATTGAACCAGGGGCATTCTACCTTTGAGCTACACCCCCAGCCCTACTTTTTATTCTTTATTTTGAAACAGGGTCTCACTAAGTTGGGGAGGGCCTCACTAAGTAGCTGAGGCTGGCCATGAACCTGCAATCCTCCCATCTCGGTTTCCCAAGTACTGGGATTACAAGCGTGTACCACCACACCGGGCCTGTGTCATGGATTCTGATGCTACAGACAACTTCTGTAAGATGTGTGCCTTGGTGCCTGGTACATAGTAGGCATTTTAGGATTAGGAACATTTATTATGGAAGATCATTGCTGGGGCTGAAGGGTCAAGAAAGGTCAGTCAAAGATCCCTGCAGCCGGCCATGGTGGTGCACACTTGTAATCCCAGTACTGAGGCTGAGACAGGAGGATCACAGTTGGCGGCTAGACTCAGTTACTTAGGCCCTCCGCAACTTAATGCGACCTTGTTTCAAAATAAAAAATAAAAAATAGGGCTGGGGGTGGATCTCAGAGGTGGAATGCCCCTGGGCTAAATCCCCAGAAACACACACACACACACACACACACACACACACACACACACACACACCATCCCTGTTTCAGTGCTCCCAGGAGAGCAGGGGAGACAGACACACACATATGACTAACTTTTAATCCAAGGCAGACTGTGATAAGTGCTGGGAGAACAGGGGAGGGAACCATTCCAGGTGTGAGGCCAGGGGAGCTGCGGGTTATGGGGATGGGGGCAGCAATGATGCCAGTTATCCTGAAAGGAAGGAGGCCCGGGAGAAAGGCAGAGGGGAGGTGCAGCCTGTGGGAGCCCCTGTTCCCTGGGCCCCACCTCCTGCACTTGGCAAGAAGCGTGGAGCAGGTCCATGTCCCTGCTGGCTCCAGGGCCTCCCTCACCCCTCCACGGCCATCTTCTGTGTCCTTACTCAGCTTTTCACCTTCCTGCTGAGCCCCAGGAGTGGGTCATTCTGGTGGGAAAGACAGAGGGCCCAACACAGGGCAGTATCTGGAGTCCAAAAGCCCCAGGCCCAAGTGTCACACAGTGGCACCCCCGGGGCACGTGCTCAGAAGGAAAGGGTAGAAAAGGACCCTCCAGAAGTGACCCACACACCTCCCTGCACCTCTCCTGGGCTTCCTCCTGGGCTGTCTGGCTCCCTTGCTTCTCTTCCACAAAGGCTTGCATCTTTATCACAACTAAGGCTCTTTGCCCTGCAATCTTTCCTAATGGGCTTCTGCCTGTTCCACTCTGAGCTCTTTCTTTCTTCCTCCTCCTTCTTATTAATTTTTTTTTTCTTTTTTGGTACTAGGGATCAAATCCAGGGACATTCAACCTCCAAGTTACACCCCAGGCTTATTTTTATTTTTTATATTTCAAAACAGGGTCTTGATAAGTTGCTGAGAGTCTTGCTAAATTGTTGTAGGTGTTCTCAAACCTGCCACCCTCCTGTCTCAGCTTCTCAAGTTCTGGGACTCCAGGCGTGGACCACCCCACCTGGCTGCCGTCTCTCTAACCAAGAGCTCTGCTTCCCTTCTCACTCCTGCTCTTTGCCATTTGTGTGCCATTTGCTCCTCTGTCAGCCTCTGTGTGTGTGTGTGTGTGTGTGTGTGTGTGTGTGTGTGTGTGTACGTGTACAGCTCAATTTCTCTCTGCCTGCCTCTGCATGGTTGCTGAAGACTTCCCCATATCTGTGATGGTGCCTGAATCCTGGGAGGGAAGAGATCAAAGCAGGTAGGAATTCATGCAAAAACAGACAGGAAAGCCATGCTTGGT
The DNA here is from genome assembly GCA_004027655.1 of Graphiurus murinus. Lineage (NCBI taxonomy): Eukaryota > Metazoa > Chordata > Mammalia > Rodentia > Gliridae > Graphiurus > Graphiurus murinus. The sequence continues at coordinate 26,364 of PVLC010020580.1, read as the reverse complement.
GACACACACCTGTAATGCCAGTACTTGGGAGGCTGAGACAGGAGGATCGCAGGCTTGCAGCCAGCCTCAGCAACCTTGTGAGGCTCTCTGCAATTTAGTGAGACCCTGGTTCAAAACAAAAAATAAAATAGGGATGGGGGTGTAGCTCAGAGGTAGAATACCTCTGGGTTCAAGACACATACACACACACACACACCAAAACAAAAACCCAACAGGCCGACGTGCTGGGTTTGAGGCTGGTCTGTTTCCACTTTCTGCCCATGGGCAGGCCCTTCTAGGTTTTCTTTCCCTCTTTCCCACCCCTCACTCCACCTCCAGCAATTTCCCCGCCTTGGTGTTTGTATTTCTTGGAAGCAGGGTGCAGACCCAGGGAAAGGACTGAGAATTCCCAGCTTGCTCAGGACCGATCTGCATTGGTGCAGGTGCTGGAAGGCTGGCCAGGTACTTGGATTTTGAAAGGGTGCTTGGATGTGAGCGTCTGTCCCTTGCTGAGCCACGAAGTCTGAGTTCTTGGTACCTGCTTGCCGCGCAAGGATATACCAATCCCCAGTGCCTCCTTTTCATCTAAGACTGCCAGGGCACTTCCCCCAGGGCGCCTCTGCCCTTCCTGCCAGCGAGCTGTCCCAGCTGCACCTGCTCACTTTCCAGGCACTCTCCCCCGCTCTTCCCTCACCACTGCCTCTGTCCCCTCCAGCTCTGCGGCACAACCCCTCTTTCAGGTGCTCCCCAAGAGACCCCCAGCTCTGCACAGCGCAGGTCCTCCACCCACTGGCCCCTTTGCTCTCCACACTGCTGAGGTCTCCCGGGGTGCTGGGTGCTCTACCTCCTTTTCCTGGTGGGGGTTTCCCATAGAGCCGCCACACAGTGGACTTGGGCGCTTGTCCCTGACACTCCACCTCTCAACAGACCTTACACCTGTTGTGATGTGGGCCTGGTAGCTGAGGAGTGCCATGGCAGGGTGGGGAGGGCCAGAGCTGGGGGCATCTGGTCTGTCTCCCATGCTGTCCTGGCTGCAGGGGCTATTTGGGGACCAGAAGCATTGCTGGGGCATTTGCAGGCTCAGATCTAGGCACCTTTCTAGTGTTCAGTCACAAGACCCTACCATTGTCTGTTCTCTCTGGACTCTGCTGGGTTGTTGCCTCTTACCAGACCAGCTGGCTTCGGGCTTAGTGTCACCCTAGAAAGACAGACACCATCCTCTTTGTCATGTCCCTGCTCAGGAGTCTGACTGTCCCACTGACTGTCTACCTCTAGCTGCCCAACTGCTCAGGGTAGATAATGATCGTGGACCCTTGCACTGACCTGCGTGAGGCCTGCAGACACCTCATCTCTGGCTTTCACAGCCAGCAGCAGTTGGCATTATGATGCCCCAGTTTACCAAGGCCAGAAATGAAGTTTCGAGGTCAATAACTTGGCCAAGGTCACTAGGTTAGGAAGCAGCAGAGGCCCAGTGTAAACCTGAGTCTGTCTCCCAAGTCCGTGCTCCTAGGATCTGAGCAGAAGGGACCTTTGAGGTCTGGTCCAGCCCTGTCATTGTGCAGGTGACCGAGTAGAAGCCAGGATGAGGAAGTGATGTGCCCACGGTTACCCCACTCCTCACTCAGTGAGATCCATCCCTGTCCCCGTCCCCACTCTGATGACTCCAGGCTTCCCCACTCGGGCCTGCCTCAGGGTCAGTCACCACCTGCCTCCACGGACATAAGGGCCCAGCCGCTCACGGTCCTCCAGAGACCTCAGCAGGAAGCCAGAGTGTCCCGGCTCCGTGCAGGAAACCTATGAATATCAATTCCATCTCAAGCCAGGGCTCACCGGCCACCCACTCTTAAGCCCTTGACTTGGACTCCGGGGCCGTGGGAAGGAGAAACGTGAGTGTGGAGAGTTTGCGGCAAGTAGCTGCATTAGAGAACTGCGCAAGGATATGAATAAATTTGAATAATAATGAGGGCAGTGCCTGAATTAATAATGCTGGCTGCTCACCTGACCTGCCCTTCCCCCAGGATTCTCTGCACCTGCCACCCGGGTCCCTTGGTCTCCAGCAATGGGGGCGAGCCTTTCCTGCTTCAGGAGACCGGGATGGGAAGTCGGGACATCAGAGTTGGACAGGAGCAGACTGTTTCTAACTTCTTTGCACCCTGCAGACCCAAAGGGCTGCATTGGTACCTTTGACCAATAGCAAAGAGGCTGCTTCCTGTCATAGTCTGGCCACTAGTCTGCACCTGGCTTCGGCCACCTCCTTCTCAGTCCCCTTGTGTGCCACATCCGATGCAGACAACAGAGGGTGAACCAGGGAGGCTCAGAGGGAGAAGACGGCATGGCCCCTGGCCTCGGGGGAGAGGCTCTCTTCCTGGTGGAAGAGGCAGGACCAACATCCCCCACCCTCCAGCTGCCTGGCATCTGGGACAAGCTATGATTGGCCCAAGGACCCACCCAAGGGATCAGTACTGGAGGGCTTCCTGGAAGAGGGCAGTGTGAGGCTGATTTGGAAAGAGAGAAGTGGGGCTGGAGGAGAAAAGAGAAGGGAGAGGATAAGATTAGGACCCTTAGGACTGGGCGTGGTGGTGCATGTTTGTTATCCCAGTACTTGGGAGGTTGAGACAGGAGGATCACAGGTTTGAGGACAGCCTCAGCTACTTAGAGAGGCCCTCTGCAAGTTAGTGAGACCCTTTTTAAAAATAAAGAATAAAAAAAGGGGCTGGGGGTGTAGCTCAGAGGTAGAATGCCCATGGGTTCAATCCCCAGTACCCCCCCCACACACACACACACGGAAAAATGGATCCTGAGGCTGGGGGTATAGTGACTCAGAGAGAGGGAGCACCTGCATAGCATGTGTGGGGCCTTGGGCTCTTCCCCGGTGCAGGAGACATTAAAAAAAAAATACTAGGAGCTCAGCAGCTCTTAGTCCATAGGAGATCTTGAAATGGGGAGGGGTGTCATATTCAGATTGTGGTTTCTGCAAAGAGCCTGGGGAGCTGGGACAGAAGAGGGAGGAGCCCCTGAGCTCTGGGGAGAGCTGCTTTTGTTACCTGTGTGACTGATTGGAAGCAGGGCAGGAGGCCCCAGCCCTCTCCCTCAGTTGTACTCTGGCCTCCTCTCCTTTCCCCACTGCTCTGAGATGGGAGAAGCAAGCCCATGGTCCCCACACTCCCTAGCTCTGGGCGAGGCCCAGGCCTGTCCCGCCATAGGGACCACCAGTGATGGGGGAGCGGTGGGAGAGTAGAAACCCGCAATCCAATTCCCTGCTCCATTTGGCCTCCACAATTAAAGGCAATTACTCTGCAGCTCTCTAATCAAATGCTCCCGGCCGAGCTGCCAGCCGGGCAGCCATGTGTGGCTCCGGCAGCCGGAGGGAGAGTGGAACAGTCACACGGCCTGTCACTCCCAGAGTGCGGAGGCTGAGGGCGCATAGGTGTGTCCGTGCGCGCGCACACCCTGGGGGCCTGGCACTTGGGTCAAGGGATAACCCTCAGAGCAGAGCCAGTGTGCCAAGAAGTGAGTTCGGAGCCATTGTTTTGATTTTTTTCTCCTGGAGATTAAATTCAGGGGTGCTCTATCACTGAACTGCATCTCCAGCCCCCTTCATTTTTTATTCTGAGACAGGGTCTCACTAAGTTGCTGACGGCCTTGCTAAGTTGTTGAGGTTGGCCTCAAATCTGTGATCCTCCCATCTCAGCCTCCCAAGTACTGGGATTACAGCTGTGTGCCAGGCTAGGGGGACTATTTTGAAATGTCTCCCCCACTCAGGAATCTTCTGTGCACACCTGTGAGCATGAGAGCATGCCCTCCCCATGGAATCTACCGTTGCGCACTGGCTGGATGCGCTTGTACCTGGTACCTCCGCACACACGCTGGCTCACATGACACATATCCAAGTAGGAATCATGTGCATGGACCTGAGTCTCAAGGATTAGGGTGGGGAGTGGACCGCAGCATCACCAGCAGTCTTTGTCACGAAGGCATCGCACATGGACACAGGTGTGGAGGGAGGAGGAGGCGGGATGGTGGAGGAATAGCTGGGGACCCCGAGGGCAGGGGCTCAGACTTGAACCCCAGCTCTGCTGTTAACTCCCTGGGTCCCTTGGATAGTAAGTTCCTCTTCTCTCTGGACCTCAGTGTCCTCTGTAAAACACGAGAGGGTTGGGCCAGACCCGCCGCTAAGACCTTTACATAATGCTGCACCACCAGTGTGATTGCTAAATGCTTCGGCTCCCGAAACCCACTCTTGACCCAGAGTGGGGTCCAGAGCAAGCTGGGGACACCCCACTTGAGGAAAGAGGCCGGCGCTGGAGCAGGGCAGGGACCAGCCCGAGGCTGTCTCCCTCCTGCCTCTCGCAAGGCCAGGGCAGCAGGGGGGACCCTGGGAGGGGTGGCCTCTCAGTAGACCCTACCCTCACTCCTCACTCAATGCTGACTTCGGCTTTGCCAGGGACCCAGACCCGCTTCAGCCAGGAGCCAGCAGACCAGACGGTGGTGGCCGGCCAGAGGGCTGTACTTCCCTGCGTGCTGCTCAACTATTCTGGGATCGTGCAATGGACCAAGGACGGGCTGGCCCTGGGCATGGGCCAGGGCCTCAAAGGTGAGTGGGGCTCCCCGAACCCCGCCCCCGTGCCCGGGAGGCCCTGTCTTCACAAGTCCCACTGCCAGCCTGGACTCCTGGTGCCCCGTCCCTTCCTGTCTCCCCACTGTGCTGCTGAGTGTGGTCTCCTCCTCCTGCACGCTGTCCCTCCCGCCCTGTGGTTCTGCCTTTCCTGGGGAAGGTGTCCAGGCTGAGCTAAGGTAGTGGGGAGCCTGGGAGACCAAGGCGGACCCAGAGAGCTGTGCAGAGCGAGAGCTTCAGGCTGGCAACCGGGCTAGCCAGAGGTGCTGGGACAGTCCAGCCACCTGCACAGCCCGGGCTCAGGACCTTCTATGTCCCTCCAGAGCTTTACGCTGGCTGCTCTTCTCCAGCCTCTCTCCTTCCCTCTGCACGGGAGATTGGTTTTCGTTTGTCTTTTTTTTTTTTTTTTTGGTACTGGAGATTGATCCCAGGAACAGTCTTACCTCTGAGCTACACCTCCAGCCCTTTTTATTTTGAGACAGGGTCTTGCTAAGTTGCTGAGGGTTTTACTAAGTTGCTGAGGCTGGCCTCAAACCTGGGATCCTCCTGTTTCAGCTTCCCAAGTACTGGGATTAAAGGTACATGCCACATACTGGGCTCCGTGGTTTGTTTGTTTTTTGCAGCACCCACCGGGGATCAAACCCAGGGGTGCTCTACCACTGAGCTTCAAACTTAGCCCTGTTTATTTTTGTCTCACGACAGGGTCTTAAGTCGGGTGTGGTGGCACACGCTTATAATCCCAGCATTTGGGAGGCTGAGACCAGAGGATCCAGGTTCGAGGCCAGCCTCAGCTACCTAGTGAGGCAGTCTGCAACTTAGTGAGACCCTGTTTCAAAATAAAGAATAAAAAATAGGGCTGGGGGTATAGCTCGGAGGTAGAATGCCCTGGAGTTCAATCTCTAGTACTGCAAAAAAAAAAAAAAAAAAAAAAAAGAAGAAGCTAGAGCTAGGTGTGCACCACTTGGGGCCCAATACTTGGGAGTCTGAGACAGGAGGTTTACAGGTTAGAGGCCAGCCTCAGCAGCTTAGTGAGTCCCTGTTTCAAAATAACCAAGAAAATAGGGCCGGGAGTATAGCTCAAAGATAGAATGCCTCTGGGTTCCGCCTCCAGTGCAAAAAAAAAAAAAAAAAATCAAAGAAAGAAGAAAGAAAACACCTGGCTGGCTGCAAAGCCTCTCTGGGTGTGAGTATGGATGGGCTGTCTATTTCTGTTCCTATTTTGGTGGCGGCCGAGATTATTTGCTGTGGGCTCCATGTATTAGCACAGGCAAGGAAAATTCTTGTGGAGCAATCTGTCTGAGGAAAGAGGTGGGCCTATTGATGATGGAAAGAGAAAGAAGCTAGGAGAGGGAGAGATCAATAGATATGGAGTGAGAAGGATCGATCGCCTCTGGACAGAGGGAGATAGCGGGCGGGAGCCGACGAGGAAGGTGGGGAATGGGCGAGTGGAGGGCAGGGGAGTGTGGGGTGGGAGAATGGAGGGGGGAGGGCCAGAGGCTCAGGACTCTGGATTCGGGGCTCCTTCGGGGAGCTGGGGACCCTGCCTCGTCCATCCCTCCTATGGCCAGTGGGCTAGACCTCGGCCTGGCTCGGTGCTTGCGAGTCGTCCCGCAGAGGTAGCCCAGTGAGCTGTCTGTGCCGTGATGCCCGTATTTCCCAGCGCCCACACGCCCGCTCCCTCTCCTCTTCCTGCCTGCTGCCTTTTCTTTTCCTCTTCCTTTTGCTATCATTATGAGAGACATTTGTCTGCAAACAGCTTCAGAGATTTCATCTGCTCCTGCTCATCTCCCCGCTTCTGCTCGGCCTCCCTCCCACTCCGTCTGCCTGCCTGCTTTATGGCTTTCAGCCTTGCCACGGGGGGTCCTGGCATTACAGAGTGTGTGCCTGGGACTCCTGGGCTCACCTACCAGTGGGGTCCCCCGCCCCTGCCCCCCAAAAGGGCAGAGAGAGGAAGTGTCAGCCTGGGCTGGATGTGGGGAGGGTGGTCTGGGCTCCAAGGCTGGGTGGGCCTCACTCTTTCTGTTTCTGCAGCCTGGCCACGGTACCGGGTTGTGGGCTCTGCCGACGCCGGGCAGTACAACCTGGAGATCACGGACGCTGAGCTGTCTGACGACGCTTCTTACGAGTGCCAGGCTACGGAGGCCGCCCTGCGCTCCCGGAGGGCAAGACTCACCGTGCTCAGTATGACCCAGCACCCCTCAGGGCCCCCAGGCCCCGCCTCTCCCCCTTTCCAGCTCCCCTTTTAATTTCCCGGCGTCTCCCTTGATTCCTGGCCCCGTCCCTGGTCCACCGTCCCCACTCTTTGCCCTGGTTTCTTCTTCAAAATGCCTTCCTTAAACTCCTTCCCAAACCCAGTGCAGGTCAAGAGTGTATAGGAAGCCAAGCGTAGAGGCCCACGCCTGGAATCTCAGTATTTGGGAGGCTAAGATAGGAGGATTGCAGGTTCGAGGCCAGGCTCAGCAATTTAGCGGGACCCTGATTAAAAATAATAAGGAACCAGGCATGGTGTTGCATGCTTGTAATCCCAGAGATTGGGAGGCTGAGGCAGGATCTCAGCAAGACTCTGTTTCAAAATAAAAAAATAAAATAAAATAAGGCTGGGGATGTAGCTTGGAGGTAGAATGCCCTGGGTTCGATCCCCAGTACCAGAGGTAGGTGTGTGTGTGTGTGTGTGTGTGTGTGTGTGTGTGTGTGTGTGTATGTAAAGGGGGCTCTGGACAGTGTTGGGGGCCAGGCGAGTCTGCCATCCTCTTCCCAGGCCCACCTCTAGACATAAGCTCTGTGGAGACAGGGCCCTGCTGTCAGAGGAGGAGTGTGGGTGATGGAGACTTGGGCCCTCTCTTTCCCAGCTCTCCTGGCAGTCAGCATTGTTGGTGAGGGGTCTTTTCCCTCCCCCTTGCTGCCCCTCCATGCTGTCCTGAGCTCCAGCAGCAGCCTTTGGCTTCTCCCCTTCAGCCTAGGCTGGCTCAGCCCCTCCTGCCCTGATCCCTTCCATGTTCCCTCTTCTTGTCCACACCCCAGGGGCTCCTCAGGGACAGGGGCAGTGGGCTGGAAGGAATGCATCCCGGGGCTGGAGCCTGAGGCTGGGGTCTTGCCATGTCGGCTTGCACGTCTCTTGGAAGCCAGGAGGCAGCCCACGGGGAGGGGGGGACAGAGCAGATGTCCCCAGGAGGCAGACCCCAGGGCCATCTGCATAATGAGGGGACTCTCCCGCTCAGCTCAGCCTCCCTCTCTGTCTGCTTTTGTCCCTGGCTTGAACCCTGCTGCCTGTGACCCTCTTTTCCCTTTGTCGTTGACTCTATCCCTCTGTCTCTCCTGCCTCCATTGGATCTATTCCGCTCCCCCTCTGCTCCCCCTCTTTGTTCTTCCCTGTACCCAGAAATCACTGGAGTGGGGAGTGGGGAGCCGCGATGAGCTGAGCTGGGACACCAGGGCGCTTTTCACTTGGAAGGATAGAAGTGACACCGTGATGAGATGTCGATGTATCCCAGAAAGAGTTCGGGCTGCTGGGAGCCCAGAGACCCAGGTCTGCTTGCACCCTGGCCGTTTGGGCATCGTGATCTGAAGAGGTCAGGACCTCTGGGCGCAGCCCTTCTCGTGGGTAATGTGTCCTAAGGACACCAGCTTTTTTTTAGCAACTGCTGCTTGGCTGCTCCCTGTACGGAACTTGTAAACTGTGAAGATGGGGCCAGGGTGAGGTGTTGGAGTGAGAACGAGGGGCCCAGCAGCTGATTTCTTCGGATGTAAAGGCCCTGGGGGGATCAGGCTGCAAGGTTAGCTGGTGATTTGCTTCTCCTCTCTAGGACCAAAATGGGAATAACCAGGAGCAGGAGCAGGATTTGGGGGCACAGCAGGAATTAGAGCTGGACAGGGGTTCCAAGACTTCCCCAGTCCCTTGATGGTGCATTTGAGCCTCCCCGCTGGACTAGGTGTCCCAGGGGACCACCAGCCTGGGACAGCTGCCTTCTTTACTTTTCTTCCCCAACTGCCTCTATTTTGGACCCTGGAAGGTGCTGCTCTCCGGGAGAACTTACATTCTAGTGAGAGGTCCTGATACTCTTCCCTTTCCCTTCCTACCCCAGTGCAGAGATGAACAGACAGAAAGAGATGCAGACAATCCAGCTAAGTGCCCAGGGTGCCGGGACTAAGGGCTTAGAACAGTGTACATTGGTGTGGCTCAGTCTTGGAAGGCTTCCTGGAGGCACAGGGAGTACCTGGTCATGGAGCCTGCAGGAAACCAGCTTGGGGGAGGGTGTGGAGAGCAGCAAGGCTGGTGCCTTCCCGGCCTGTCTGGCCTGGATGGATGAGCAGAGCAGGGAGAGGCCTTGAGAGTGAAACACCCAAGCCAGGCACGGTGATGCATATCTGCAATCCCAGTACTTGGGAGGTTGAAACAAGAGGATCACAGATTCCAGGCCAGCCTCAGCAATTTAGTGAGGTCAACAACTTAGTGAGATCCTGTTTCAAAGTAAAAAGGGATGGGGATGTAGCTTGGGGGTAGAATGCTCCTGGATTCAATCCCCAGTACCGAAAAGGAAGGAAGGCAGGCAGGCAGGTGGGCAGGCAAGTTGGAAGGGAGTCAGGTGGTTAGCCCAGCTTCCCCTGGCCCCCTCCTGGTCTGGAGCCTGCAGACGCCCTGCCACCTGCACTAGTGGAGGCGCAGGAAGGCACATGATATTTCTTGCACCTTTGCTCTACCCACAGCTGACAGCCTGCGACCCAGAGACTGCAGGGGGACCAGCCTCCCTGCACAGGCCAGCACGGGAACTCCCCTCCTGCCAGCGTGCCACTTCACCCCCTGCTCCTCCAGCCCAGCCCTCCGCTCCCTGGTCTCCCTCCCTGTAGTCAGTCGTAGGGATGGCGTAGCTCTGTGAGCACTTCCCTACCCCCTCCTGAACTGCAGTTCTCCACCTGTAAACTGGGGTTCATGAAAGGACCAATGAAATATACCTTGTGGTAAGGACTAAGTGAAATCACACACACGAGGCACTTTAGCTGACCCCAGGTGAACATCCGGTGATGGTGGAAACGAGGGCCAATCCCCTTATAGTTGGCAGGGCCTCCTCCATCACTCTACCTCCGCCTAGCAAAGCTGGAGGCATAGACGCCAGTGTTATTTTTGTAAGTTTACAAACAACGAAACTGAGGCCGCAAACATGTAGGCATACTGATGTACCTTTTTTTTTTTTTTTTGCAGTACTAGGGATGGAACCTAGTGGTGCCCTGCCACTGAGCTATACCCCCAGCCCTTTTTACTTTATTTCAAGTCAGAGTCTCACTAAGTTGCTGAGGCTGGCCTCAAACCTGTGCTCCTCCTGCCTCAGTCTCCCAAATCCTGGGATGACAGGCATGCTCCGCTATGCCTGGCAAGGGTTCCTGCTCTTCCAAGGGATAAGAGTTTTGGTCTGGATAGGGGTAGATAATAGTCATTAGTTACCCAAACACAGGACAGAGGTGCTGAGAGCTGAGTGATTGGCTGGGATGGGGCCTGGAAATCGTCTCTTCAGCTGGGAGTCAGGCAGGATGGTCTGAGAGGAGACCACACGGAAAGAACAGTGTAAGCAAAAACCGTGAGGCACATGAATAGGGCGTTGTGGCACATGCCTGTAATCCTAGTACTTGGGAGGCTGAGACAGGAGGATCACCGGTTTGAGTATAGCCTCAGCAAGTCGTGAGACTCTCATCAACCTAGCAAGACCCTGTTTCAAAATAAAAATAAAATAGGGCTGGGGGACATAGCTTGGAAGTAGGAATGCCCCTGGGTTCAATCTCCATTTACACACACACACACACACACACACACACACACACACACACACACAGAAAGAAACTGTAGAGGGTGGCTCCGGGGGTCCTGAGGAACTCAGCCCAGGGCAGTTAGAGCAATTGAAGGTGTCTGAGCAGGGGAATGGAGTAGCCTGCTGACAGTGTGATCTGCAGAAGTTGTTGGACTAGGCCTGCCCATCTGGCTGCCCCAGGAGTGAACAGGAGTGAACAGGAGGGGATGGATGTAAGAGGCCCTGTGGAGGTAGGCGCCCTTCGCAGGGATCTGAGCTGCGCTCAAACCCCAAGATGGCCCAGGCTTTCTTGAGTGTGAGGCTAGCCCCGCACCTGCAGCATGCATCCTTGAGCAATGGTAGGTGGATGACGAGGCAGGAGAGCTTGTGCACTGAGGCCTCGCAGCTGGCCTCGGAGTAACGCAGTGATTCTGAGTTTAGGGTGGGGTGGCTGAGAAATGGCCCTGCCAGGTGGAGGGATGCCTCTGTGGGCTGAGGCTGGTGTTGTTACTGCACCCCAGGCTGACTTTGCTCTGCTCCCTCACAGTCCCCCCAGAGGACACCAGGATCGATGGAGGCCCCGTGATTCTGCTCCAGGCAGGCACGCCCCACAACCTCACGTGCCGAGCCTTCAATGCCAAGCCCGCTGCCACCATCATCTGGTTCCGGGACGGGACGCAGCAGGAGGGTGCGGTGGCGAGCACGGTGAGGCCCGGCCGGCTCCCCTGGCTGTGCGTCCAGCCCCAGGTCGCCTCCCCTTTTCTGTGGGTCCTGCGAGGTCACCTGATGTGACCCTTCATTACCCAGTTGGGATATTTGAGGTCCAGATTCCCAGGTTAGTAACTTGGTAACTGAGCAAAATTAAAGAATAGGAGGAATGGCTGTCATTGATTAAGCGCCTCCTGTATGCCAGGTTCTAGACATGCTAAGCACTTTAGGGACACTCCTTTAACCCTCACAGGAGTCCCACAAAGTAGGTGCTACTTCCAGCTGGCACAGGGCTGGTCAGAGAAGTTGAGAGCCTTGCCCAAGTTCATAGAGCGGGCAAGTGGCGGAGCCGGGAAGTGTGCTGGCTTTGCCCTGCTCTCGCCACCCATCGCTGCTACCCCTTCCTGCAGGGTCAGGTTGGCGCATTCTCCCAACCAGGACCACAGACGCGGGGGGAAGCAGGAATTACTGTGCATGTTTTCCAAAAACAAACAAACAAAAAAAAAGAAGCCAGGAGACTGAGACTGGAGGGTCACAGGTTCTTAAGAACAGCTTCAGCAATTTCATGAGACTCTCAGCAACCTAGCCAGACCCTGTTTCAAATAAACAAAAAAAGAAGGGCTGGGAGTGTAGCTGGGAGGTAGAATGCTCCCAGGTTCAATCCCCAGTAACACCAACAACGAAAGAACTTTGCTCCCTTAAGCAGTTTTTTGTTTGTTTGTTTTCTTGGTACTGGGGATTGAACCCAGGGCATTCTACTTCTGAGCTACACCCCTAGCCCAACTTTATTCTATTTTTTTTAATTTTTAATTTTAATTTTAATATTTTGGTTCTGGGATTGAATTCAGAGGCATTCTACCTCCAAGCTACACCCCCAGCCCAGTTTTATTTTTATTTTGAAACAGGGTCTCACTAGGTTGATGAGAGTCTCACTGCTGAGACTGTCCTCAAACCTGCAATCCTTCTGTCTTAGCCACCCAAGTACTGGGATTACAGGTATGCACCATCATGCCCGGCATCCCTTAGGCAGTTTGCAATATGGAAAATAGCTTGAGGGGTGCTGTGACCAGATTTGGGGACCTCATCTTGCATCTGAGCCCAGGAGTAGCTACCCTGCACTCACGGAGTTCATGGGTTAGCGGGAGAGACCAAACACTATGACACCCAGCGAGTGAGGTAGTATGTGTCTGGAGCCTTGTGCTGGGCGGACCAGCTGTACAGGGCTGATTCTGGCTCAGAGACAGTCCTCGGGGCTGGGCTGGCCCAGCAGGCCTTTGCACTGGACTCTACGAAGAGGCTCAGAATCACTGAGGAAAAGCGGCCCAACAGTGATCTCTTGTGTGAACTGGGAACCACAGTCACTAATAACACACCAATGCTGCTCCACAAATACAAAATGGTGGTAAGGACAGAAAGCACAAGATGCGGAGGGGAATATGTGGAGACTGCACTTTCTGTTCAGTTTTTCTGAAAACTTAAGACTACTCTAGGAAATAAAGCCCATTTGCCAGGTGCAGTGATGCATGCCTGTCATCCCAGTACTTGAGAGGCTGAGATGGGAGGGTGGCAGATTTGAGGCCAACCTCAGCAACACAGTGAGACCCTGTTTCAAATAAAACAGGATTGGGGGTGTAGCTTGGAGGTAGAATGCCCCTGAGTTCAATCCAAAATAAAAAAAAATAGGTAAAAATCTATTAATGAAAAAACAAGCTGAGCAAGCCAGGCGTGGTGGTGCACACTTGTAATCCCAGTACTTGGGAGGCTGAGACAGGAGGATCCGGGTTCCCAGCCAGCCTCAGCTACTTAGGGAGG
>PVLC010020580.1:0-13373 GCA_004027655.1 Graphiurus murinus | reverse complement strand
TGCTGAAGGATGGGAAGAGAGAGACCACCATCAGCCAGCTGCTCATTAACCCCACAGACCTGGACATCGGGCGCGTCTTCACCTGCCGCAGCATGAACGAGGCCATCCCGAGCGGCAAGGAGACCTCCATCGAACTGGATGTGCATCGTGAGTGGGGTTCTGCACAGGGCACCAAGGCAGCCTTTGAGAAGCAGGATAAGAATCCTGCAGATACCCCAGGACAAACATTCCCTCTGTCTTCTTCAGCTCCCTGGTTTGAGCTGTGGGCACCAAGGGCAGGTAGAGGGGGCATTGTGCAGAAATTGCTTTAGGACCTGGTACATGGGGCAGAAAACCAAAGACAGGCCTATTACCCTCTACTCCAAACTATTTAGTATTATCTACTCTTCCAAACTAAACTGATGTGGTCAGACATCATAGTGTCTGTCTGTCTCTCTTTGCAGTACTGGGAAGTTACATCCCAGCCTTTTTATTTTATTTTGAGACAGCATCTTGCTAAGTTGCCCAGGCTGGGCCCCACCTTGCCATCCTCCTGCCTCAGCCTTCCAAGTAGCTGGGTTTACAGGCATGAGCCACCACACATGGAAAAATATATGATTCTTAAATTAAGTAAGAGACTGCAGCCAGACATGGTGATGCACACTTGTAATCCCAGTACTTGGGAGGCTGAGATAGGAGGATCACAGTTTTGCAGCCAGCCTCAGCTACTTAGTGAGGATCTCTGAAACTTAGTGAGACCCTGCTTCAAAATAAAAAAAAAATAGGGCTAGGGATGTAGCTTGGGGGTAGAATGCTCCTGGGTTCCACTGGTACCATTAAAAAACAAAACAAAAAGCTGGGCATGGTGTTGCACACTTGTAATCCCAGCATTTGGGAGACGGAGACCGGAGGATCCGGGGTCGCCACCAGCCTCAGCTACTTAGTGAAGCTCTCTGCGACTTAGTGAAGCTCTCTGCGACTGTTTCAAAATAAAGAAAAAAAATAGGGCTGGGGGGGGGGTGGGTAGCTTGGAGGTAGAATGCCCCTGGGTTCAATCCCCAGTACCACACACACACACACACACACACACACACACACACACACACACCTAAGAGACTGTGAAGCTAGGCTCCGGTGGTGTACTCCTGTAATCCCAGCAACTTGGGAGGCTGAAGCAGGAGAGTCACAAGTTTGAGGGTGGCCTGGGCAACTTAGTGAGACCCTATATCAAAATCAAAATAAAAAGGACTGGGGATGGAGCTCAGTGATCGAGTGCTTGCCTTCACCTAAGTGCTTGCCTGAGGCCCTGGGTTCAGTCCCCAGTACCTCCACCAAAATAATAGTCTTAGGTTTCACTTCATTTGTATTCATGTATAAGTTATGATGAGGTGTTGCCCAGATGCTACTGGGGGTCTTACATGGCAAAGAGTCTATGCACATTACCTTTGTTTTGGTACTGGGGATTGAACTCAGGGGCATTCTACCTCCGAGCTATACCCCCCGCCCCCATTTTTTATTCTTTATTTTGAAACGGGGTCTCACTAAGTTGCGGAGTGCCTCACTAAGTAGCTGAGGCTGGCCGCGAACCCGGATCCTCTGGTCTCAGCCTCCCAAATGCTGGGATTACAAGCGTGCACCACCACGCCCCACTCTGTACATTACCTTTCTAAAATTGAAAAATCCCAAATTCTGAAACACATCCAGCCCCAAGGGTTTCAGATATGGGACTGTGGACCTGTACCTGCTTCTTGAGGTTGTAGGCATTAAATAAGTTATAGTGTAAGAGCGTCTGGCATGAAGTCTGCTTACCTGGTGGATACTCCATAAATTCCCGCTGCCCAGGGAATCCTGGGCTAGTGGGCTGCCCTTGGGACACTTCCCCACCCCTTTCTTATAAAGTGAGACAAGTGAGTACACACTGACCCCTAGTGGCCATAGCAGGTCATTACACCCATTGATTAATTGATCCTTTATCCTTGGTGGCTGGACCCTCTCACCAGCTCCTAGGGTCTCCCTGTGGGGGAGGTAATGGAAGTGACTTATTTACTGGAGCATGTGTACTGCAAACCCAGATTCCCAAATTACACCAGAGTGGCGAGGTCTGAGTGTAGAGCTAGGGAGGGAAAAAGAAAGTCAAGGGACAGGAAAGACCCTGACATCCTGTCCCCTATTCTGCAGACCCTCCTACGGTGACCCTGTCCATCGAGCCACAGACGGTGCAGGAAGGCGAGCGTGTGGTCTTCACGTGCCAAGCCACGGCAAATCCCGAGATTCTGGGTTACAGGTGCAAGGGCTGGGGCTGGAGCGCTCTGGGGTGACATTGGCGAGGTCCTTGAGACAGGGGGTGGCAGTGTGGGGCAGCAGGAGTGGTGTTCTGGACAGGGTCGAAAGGGTTGCAGGCTCGAGTCTCACCTCTGCACTGCCCTCTCCCCAGGTGGGCCAAAGGGGGCTTCCTGATTGAGGACGCCCACGAGAGTCGGTACCAGACAAACGTCGACTACTCTTTCTTCACGGAGCCCGTGTCCTGTGAGGTCCACAACAAAGTGGGCAGCACCAACGTCAGCACGCTAGTGAACGTCCACTGTGAGTAGCCAGGAGGATGGGCAGGAATGGAGAGCAGGAGCCCTCAGAGGGCCGGGAGGCAGCAGGGCTGCAGACTGCAGAGGTGACCCCAGCGAGCCGAGACCCTGACCTGGGGCCTCCGTCTCCCACAGTTGCCCCCCGGATCGTAGTTGACCCCAAGCCCACGACCACAGACATTGGCTCAGATGTGACCCTCACCTGTGTCTGGGTTGGGAATCCCCCCCTCACCCTCACCTGGACCAAAAAGGACTCAAACATGGTAAGACTCTCCCTACCTATCCTGAATGCTGGCAAGAAGGGGTGTCCTGGGGGGGGGGGGCCAAGGATATGTGTAGGGTGTTGGGATTTGGAGGAGAAGGACAGTGCTTTGGGTCAGCTCCTGCTGGCAGTACAGCTAACCTGTCCAGAGGCCAGGCATGGTACCGGCGGGGGTGGGGAGGGAACAGAGGTGGGGTGCCCTGGGGAGAACTCTCGGTAGAGGGTTGGATTCCACAGCCCTTGAGACCCACATCAGACAGTTTGGGTCCAGAATTGTAGGAAGAGGATTTTCCAAGTAAAGTATCCTACCTGGGTTTGCAATAAAAACACTAAAAGACTCCTGTAATCCCTGTACTTGTGAGGCTGAGACAAGAGGATCGCAGATTAGAGGCCAGCCACAGCAATTTAGCAAGACCCTCAACAACCTAGTGGGAACCTGGGGGTGTAGCTTGGAGGTAGAACGTCCCTGGGTTCAACCCCAGTGCCACACGACACAATACAACACTGGAAGAGATAATCAGAAGGGCCCGCGCCCTCTTCAAGTTATCGCAGACTTCACCTGGGGGGTAGCAGTGTCCTTTAGCGTCGAGGATGGCTGGAGGCGGCTCGGGACCCCGCTTCCCTTCCAGGAATTCACTGTGGCCCTTCCTGCTTTCTCTCCAATGCCTCCGATGCGGGGCCCTCGCCCACTTAGGGGCCCAGGCCTCCTGGCTCCCCACCCGAGGCTGCTCTCTCTGCCCAGGTCCTGAGTAACAGCAACCAGCTGCTGCTGAAGTCGGTGACGCAGGCAGATGCGGGCACCTACACCTGCCGCGCCATCGTGCCGCGGATCGGCGTGGCCGAACGCGAGGTGCCGCTCTACGTGAACGGTGAGGAGCGGGGCGAGGAGCTGGGGTGCGGCGCTGGGCAGGCACCCGGGTTCCGACCGGCCCTGACCACGCCCCCTTGCCCGCAGGGCCCCCCATCATCTCCAGCGAGGCGGTGCAGTACGCTGTGCGGGGCGACGGCGGCAAGGTGGAGTGCTTCATCGGGAGCACCCCGCCCCCGGACCGCATAGTGAGTGCGGGTGCCCTCCGTTCCTCCAACCCCTTCTCTGGTCTTGTCCTCTACCTCTCCGTCCATGGATCTCTATCTCCTAGCCTGGAGTGGTGGTGCATCTGTAACCCCAGGACTTGAGAGGCTGAGACAGGAGGATCACAGGGTAGAGGCCAGCCTCAGCAACTTAGTGAGACCCCCAGCATCTTAACAAGACTCTGTTTCAAAATAAACAATAAAAATGGCTGGGGTCTAGCTTGGAGATAGAATGTCCCTGGGTTCCATCCCCAGTACCCTCCCCCCCCCAAAACACAATCCTAGCTCCTCCATTACTTGGGTGGCTATGAGCAAACTCTGCAGTGTTTTTGACCTCAGTATCCTCATCTGTGAAATGGAGGCATAACCCCTTACCTGCAGGGGAGAAGTCACTGCTGCTGCAGCAGAGAGAGCCCAGCAGAGCCTCTGGTACTCCGCTCCCCTCCGCCTGCTCACCCCCTACCCTCTCCTGCCCCCCCTCTTTCCTTTCCTCTCTCCTCTCCCCTGCCGGCTCCTCCTCACCCCCTTCCCCTGCCTCCCTCCTTCCGCCCTTCCCCTCTCCTCTCCCCCTTGCCATGAGCCGTTAATTCCTTCCGTGACCATTAACCGTCAAACCCCTCATCACATTTAATGACCATTTGGCTAACTCCAGGGCTGCCCGGGGACACTTCATTACCACGGCCACCCGGGCAGCAGGCTGCACGGCTCCCGGGGGACGGTCGGCGCACAGCTAGCTTGATCCCTGGGAAGGAGCCAGGTCCCCACCGCTCCCCCTTCCTTGGGCTGTACTCTGTGGGTGAGGACGTGCAGGGGGGTGCCGCTTCTGGGAGGCATGGAGGCAGGGTCAGAGGGATCTGCCCCAGAACCTGCTGCTTAAAGAATGTCCCTAGAAAGATGGGCGTGGCAGCATGCATCTGTCATCCTAATACTTGGAAGCTGAGACAGAAGGATTGCAGGTTCCAGTCCAGCCTCAGGAATTTAGTGAGACCCTTAGCAACTCATTGAGACTGTGTTTCAAAATAAAAATTTAAAAAGGGCTGGGGGGTGTAGCTCAAAGATAGAATGCCCCTAGGTTCAATCCCTAGTACCAAAATAAATAAATAAAAAGGACTGGGGGTGTAGCTCAGAGGTTCCCCCTGAGCTCAACCCCCAGTACCCCCCCAACACACACACACACACACACACACACACTAATCCCTCCAGGTAAATCTGATGTCTGCCATGTCCGGGAGCCATTTCTCCTCGTGCAGATTTAGTGCCAAGGGTTCGAGGCAGTAGGTTTGGGCAAAGGGAGGTGAGGGTGCACTTGGTGGCACCCAGGCCTGTCTTCTGCCCCCCCTCCTTACGTCTTCCTGCCCTCCCCTGCCCAGGCATGGGCGTGGAAAGAGAACTTCCTGGAGGTGGGGACCCTGGAGCGATACACGGTGGAAAGGACCAACTCGGGCAGCGGGGTGCTGTCCACGCTCACCATCAACAATGTCATGGAGGCCGACTTCCAGACCCACTACAACTGCACCGCCTGGAACAGCTTCGGGCCGGGCACCGCCATCATCCAGCTGGAAGAGCGAGGTGACTGGCCAGGCGGCCCTGCATTCTGCTTCTCTTCCCCCTGGGGTGAAGCTCCGAGGGAGAGCTCTGTCTCTCTCAGGCTTCCCCACCAGATGCTGGCATCTGTGTTCAGCAGGGGAAATCTGCTATTTGTGTGAGCATTTATTGAGCAGCTATACTCTGTTTTAGGAGCTGCAGATGCAGTCCCTGCTCACACCAAAACTTCTGCTTAGTGGCAATCCTTACAGTGGAAACAGATGAACTCAGATGGAGAAAAATTAAATGATCCGTACAAGGGAATAACACTGCCCCCCTACTATGTGTGTGTGTGGGGGGTGTTAGGATTAAATGAGAGAATATTTACAAAACTCCTGGCATATAATAGGTGCTTAATAAGCTTGGGTTCCCCTCAAGAATCCTTAAGAATCTGTGCCAGGCGGGGTGGTGCATGCCTGTCAACCTAGTACTTGGGAGACTGAGACAGAAAGATTGTAGGTTCACGGCCAACCTCAGCAACTTAGTGAGACATTCATTTATTTATTTATTTGTTTATTTGTTTTTGCGGTACTGGGGATTCAACCCAGGGGCATTCTACCTCCAAGCTACACCCCCATCCCTAATTTTTTTTTCTTTTTTTGTGTGGTACTGGGGATTGAACTCAGGGGCATTCTACCTCTGGACTATGCCCCCAGTCTCATTTTTTATTCTTTATTTTGAAACAGGGTCCCACTAAGTTGCAGAGGGCCTCACTAAGTAACTGAGGCTGGCTGCAAACCTTCGATCCTCCTGTCTCAGCCTCCCAAGTACTGGGATTACTAGCATGCGCCACCATGCCCAGTAAGCGAGACACCATTTAAAAAATAAAGGTCTGGGCGTGTAGCTCAGAGGTAGAATGTACCTGGGTTCAATCCCTAGTTAAAAAAAAAAAAAAAAAAAATCCTTACTTAGTCTGATATTAGTCTGATAAGAGAAGGCTAAGACAAGCTCCCTCCCTCCTTAGGCACTGCTGGCAGGATGGAGGAGGTTGCCTTTGACTGTTGAACCTTCTTTTCAGAGGAAGGAAAGATAGCACTTGTTTGTTTGGGTGTTTGAGAGGTAGCCATTGGCATGAAATGAGAGAAGAGGAGAGCCGGGGATGCCTGCAGGGTGGGGTATGGGGCAGCAGAGAGCACTGAGGGGCCCAGCGGGGAAGGACCCGTGAGGGGAAGAGCCAGAAGCAGGATCTGGATACAGCTAGGACTTCTGGGAAGAGAAAAGGCTGGAGGCAGGATTCCCGAGTTGCAGGTGAAAGCGGGTGGACGCAGATGGCAGGTCAGGGTCTGGAGACAGCTGCCCTCAGACAAGAGCCAGGGAGGAGGGATGCAGCCTCATGGGCAGGTGGACAGAAAGAGAGGGACAGGCTGACAGCCAAGGTCAGGGTTGGGAGGCAATCCTGAAGCAGAGGCCACACTCCGGCCTTCCTCTCCAATACCGCCGGAGCTGGTGGCCGAGCCTTCAGCCAGCATTATCTGTGGCATCCTCACCCCCACCCCTTTCCTTCCCCTCCCGGAAGAGGTGCTACCCGTGGGCATCATCGCAGGGGCCACCATCGGCGCAAGCATCCTGCTCATCTTCTTCTTCATCGCCTTGGTGTTCTTCCTCTACCGCCGGCGAAAAGGCAGTGAGTGAGGGGGGTGGGGGGTACCCCAGTGCCGGCTCCCTGACTGGAAGCCGCCGCCGCAGAGCACAGGTGGCCCAGCTGCACTCCCTGTCCCAGGTCGTAAGGATGTGACCCTGAGAAAGCTGGACATCAAGGTGGAGACTGTGAACCGGGAGCCGCTCACCGTGCACTCCGACCGCGAGGATGACGCTGCCAGCGTCTCCACGGCCACCCGGGTCATGAAGGCCATCTACTCGGTGAGGACCGCTCCTCCCCAGCCTTTGTGCTCCTCACACTCAGTGACTGTCCTCCTCCTCCCCAGCTAGCTTCCCCAGGTCTGCCATACACACACCCTCGAGGATGCGTACACCCTTGCTTGCACACACATGTACAATCATATATTTAGAGATGTGTGCACTCACATGAATGCACACTCATACATGCTTTCACAGGTGCATGCGCTCACATGTATGCACACTCATGGCATGCTCACAGATGCAGGAATGCACTTACACACATACACACATACTTACAGATGCAGAAATGCACTTACATGCATGCCCACTCATACACTTATAGATGTGTACTCACACATGTACACTCATGCACACTCACAGATGCATGCATTCATGTATATGAATACTCAGATGAATACTCACTCATGCATACTCATAGATGCATGAACGCAGAATTACACACATGTACGTGTACATGCATACACTTATAGATGCACGCTCACTCAGGTGAATACACTCACTTATGCACACTCACATATGTACACATGCATAAACATGCACACTCACAGAAACTCACACACACTGGCAGGTGTGGGCACTCACACCCACCCACGCTCACCCACACATCCACACACCAGGCCAATCTCCCTGGAGCAGGGGGCATCAGAGGGCATCTCCTTAGGCTTCCTTGCCCGGTCATTCCCCCACACAGGGTCAGAGCTGGGAACCCTTGGATGTTTTCTGCTCTAACTCCTCCTAGCTGAGAGGAGGAACAGGTCCCAGATGTAGAAACAACATAGCCAAGGTCACATTGCATGTAAACAACAAAATTAGTGTCAGGACCCAGGTTCTGGCCTCCTCCCACCAGAGCCTTTGCCAGGAAAGGTACAGAAGGCAAGTTTGCCCTGACCCCGGACCTTTCCCTTAGCAGGTGGCCTCTGGGCATGGGGACGGGGTTGGCGAGGGGGGACAAGAGCAGGGCCCCCACCTCCTGATGCCCGCTCCCGCTGCTCTGCAGTCCTTCAAGGACGACGTGGATCTGAAGCAGGACCTGCGCTGTGACACCATCGACACCCGCGAGGAGTATGAGATGAAGGTGGAGAAGGGCGAGGGGCGGGGCGCTAGGGCACGGGCCGTGTGGGGGTGGGGCGGGCAGGGAGGAAGAGCTGGAGCGAGCGAGCTGAGGGAGTGGTACTCAGGGGGTACAGGGGGAGCCAGAGCAGGGGTCCTGATCCCCTCAAGAGGAAACTACCAGCCGGGTGCAGTGGCACACACCAGTGATCCCAATTCTTGGGAGGCTGAGATAGGAGCATTGCAGGTTCGAAGCCAGCTTCAGCAACCTAGTGAAGCCCTGCTTGGAAAAAAAAAAAAAATTAAAGAAGTACTAGGGTGTAGCTCGGAGGTAGAATGCCCATGGGTTCAATCTCCAGTACAAAAAAAAGGGGGGAGGAATTCTGCCTCCATCCTCGTCTCTCACTGCCCCCAGGACCCCACCAATGGCTACTACAACGTGCGCGCCCACGAAGACCGTCCTTCGTCTAGGGCAGTTCTCTATGCTGACTACCGAGCCCCGGGCCCTGCCCGCTTCGACGGTCGCCCCTCATCCCGCCTGTCGCACTCCAGCGGCTACGCCCAGCTCAACACCTACAGCCGCGCCCCAGCCTCCGACTATGGCCCCGAGCCCACGCCCCCCGGCCCGGGCGCCCCAGCTGGCACCGACACAGCCAGCCAGCTGTCCTACGAGAACTACGAGAAGTTCAACTCCCACCCCTTCCCCGGGGCAGCTGGCTACCCCACCTACCGACTGGGCTACCCCCAGGCTCCCCCCTCCGGCCTGGAGCGGACCCCCTACGAGGCGTACGACCCCATCGGCAAGTACGCCACGGCCACGCGGTTCTCGTACACCTCCCA
The DNA here is from genome assembly GCA_004027655.1 of Graphiurus murinus. Taxonomy (NCBI): domain Eukaryota; kingdom Metazoa; phylum Chordata; class Mammalia; order Rodentia; family Gliridae; genus Graphiurus; species Graphiurus murinus. Next base: position 4,148 of record PVLC010020580.1, on the reverse strand, counting down.
GCACTCGGACTACGGCCAGCGGTTCCAGCAGCGCATGCAGACTCACGTGTAGGGTCGGAGCCCGCCGGGGCGCCTCTGCGGGGCAGAGGGGAAGGCTTTCGTGGGTGTCCTCTGATATTCAGGGGTCCCCTCTTGGACCAGTCTTCCTCCTCCCGCCGCGGCTAGTGGGAGCAGGTCTCCCAGAAACACCCGTCCCGAGGATGGTGCTCTGCGCATGCCCCAGCCTCCTGGGCCTGCCCTTCCCTGTTCTTCAGGACGGTGTCTCTTGTGACCTGCGCTCCTGCTGACCCCAGCATGGGGGCGCGGAAAGCGATGCTGGGGAGAACGGAGGGGACACTTTTTAGCATTCCCTTCCTATCTCACCCCTCTGCTCTCCCATAAGTGGACAGAGGGGTACGTGGGGGCAGGCAGGCTTTAGGCCTAGAGGGACCTAAAGTATGAGTGTGCATGGCTCTAGTACAGACAGGTGAAAAACGGGACAGTCTAGTCAGTTCCTCTGTTGTCTGCTTTCACGCCCTGGGTGCATCACTCCCTCTTCCGGGAACTGCAGAAGGGACCTTGGATTTATTAACAGCCCTGGCACTGAGTTCAAATCCAGCTCTCATTCAGCTGGGATCAAAATGCCAGTCACCCTGACTGCCACAGTGGCCGTTGTAGTGTGCACAGGAATCCGAAACCATTGGCAGAGCCCTTCCTTTCCTTCTTCCATGTGCTGAGCCCGCCAGATAGGCCGGGGTTACAGTGGAGAAGGAAGGTCAGGCCCCCCCCCCGTGCGCTGCAGTTCCCAGAACCAACACTAGAGGGAACCCTTCGAGCCCTCTTCTCTCCCCAGTCTGCTCCACTTCCTGACTTTCCAGCCTGCGGTGGGAGTGGTAGGGTGAGGTACGGGTGCTAGAGGCTATTTTTCAAAAGTAACAACAACCAATGAAAACCTCATTTGGAAAGGAAAGCTGTAGGGGTTTCCCCACCCAAATACAAGTCGCAATGGAAAGGAAAGGGGACACCCACCTGTTCGCCAGGTTCCTAACACCCTCCATTCCACTTTCAGTCTCCAAGCACTTTGAATCCATTGTATGCATTCAGGTGGTCCGGGTGGGCTCTGACCTGCGAGGGAGGGTCTGGACTCACAGATTCTGCCGTCCCTTCCAGGGCACAGGGGAGGTGGTCTCTCCAGGCAGGTTTTGCTTTAAGTGTCTTTTTTTTTTCTTTTCTTTTCTTTTCTTGGACCAATCAGATTCCTTTCTTCACTTCAGTGCCTTGAGTGTCAAACTTTGGATGGCCGTCCCTGTGTGGGTGGTTGTGTCAGAGCTGGGAGCTGGTACTTGTGAGGCTCAGACAGGCTGTCAGGCGATCAGGTGACAGAGGAGAGACAGGTGAGCGGGCCTGGAGGTGGTCCGGAGAGCTCCTACTGACCCGGACAGAGAAGGTGGCTGAAGGGGCACGACAGGCATTCCACGCCCTAGCTTTCTCGTCTCACACGCATTCTACCACCTTCCAACCAAAGAGAACCTGCAGCTCTGGGAGCCCCTCCCCTCCCCCCAGTGCAATTCCCAGAACGCTCCTCGTTCTTTTTCGGTGGTCACCACTCATTAGTCATGTTCCCTTTAATGAGTTACACTCTCATCAGCTACCGGTCATTGCCGCCCTCACAGATGGGTCTGTGGGGTAACATTCCCAGCCTTGCCCTTGCTGGTCAGGACCATGGGTCCCCAGAAAGCAAATGGCTCCAGTTCCAGCCTGGCAGGTGGCCCCTGAATCCTCCTTCACACAGAATGGGGCCTACCTGGGGTATTGACAGGCTTCCAGGTGCATTCCACAGCACAGCTCCTGCTTTCTGCAGAATCCTTTCATAGGAGCTTGGAGGGAAGGTGCTAGGAATGCAGGTTCCCTGGCAGACACATTCACAGAGATCTTTATTTTCATAAAAGTCAGATGCCACCGGTAACTGAAACCATTTAAATAGGGTGGCTTTTTCAACAGGCGTGTCCCCCCCCCCCAAGGATTCCTTTTTGTTTGGGGTTTGGCCAGATTCTCTTTTGGGTTTAAAGAGGAGGCCCCTTCTGTTGAAATGATGGAGAGGAAGTACCAAGGTTACCAGGTAACTCAGCTAGCTGGCACTGGGGTAGAATAATTGAGAAGGGAAGTGTGATACAGAGCTCCTTTGCTGTTCTCTGTACTCAACACATTACAGGGAGCTTTCTGGAGACCAAGCACCAAGCACCAAGCAGGGCGCAGGGAAGCTTGGGCCACCACAGCAGTCTCCAACCTGGGCAACAGACCCCCTGGGCAGTTGGAATCTGGGTTTTGATCCGTGTAGTGGGATGGGAGGTGCATGGACCCCAGAGCTCTGTTGTCTGAGGCTGTCCTCCAGCACAGGGTGATCCTGCTCAACTTTGTCTTCACTGCGTTAGTGGGAAGACAGGGGCCAGGGGTCTGCAGATCCAGGACCCAGTTCTGATGCTACTGTTTACCAAGTGACCCAGCCTAATCTCTCTACATTCCAATTTCCTGGCCTGTAAAACAAGAGGAAAGGGTTGCAAAAAGCAAGACTATGGGCTGTGTTCATTTGGGGAGGGGGCTTGCTGCGGGTGCATCCCTGGCTAGGAGCTGGAGGCAGTATACAATCAGGGTGAGGCCTGGGCAGCCAGCAGGTTCTCGACGGGTTCTCACCTCTTGAAAGAAGCTCCCACCTCGGGCTTCATTTAATTGTGAATTGATTTCCACCAGGAACCCCTTTATTACAAGCAGCCACCCAAATGAAAGCAGGTTATCTGTGTTTTTCCCCTCTCATTTCTGAGAGGTTTGCAAAGGAGGTCAGGTCAGGCTGTGGCTGGTTTCCTTTACTCTGCACCCAGGTTACAGGCACCTTCTATTTCCAGGGCTCAGGAGAGGGGATGGGGGCAGCCACCCTCCACCTGATCCTCAGGGACACTCCCTGGCCCAAGGGCAGCTCACTCTGCTTACCCAGCAGGGTGCAGCTAATGAGGAAGCCAACTGGGAGCTGGAGGAGGTCAGTTTTGACAAGCTCTGGGTCTCAGAGAGGCACTCATAACCCTGGACCAGCCCTGGTCTCTGCTTATGGAGGGTCTAACCTGCCTCCCAAGTCCTGGGTCCCTCCAAATGCAGCCACAGAGCTTGCATGAAGCAAACTCCATCATGTGAGAAAGGACAGTCGTGGCCAGGATGAGAGCAGCACTTGGCTGCCCCAGCACCTGGCTTGGAAGTTCAGGCCAAGGTTGGCTTGACCGCCCTGGCTCCCCACAGGGCTCTTCTCCCCTCAGCGGTTGCTGCTTGTCTTACAGTCTCTGGGGTAGCTTTTCCTGCCTTCCAGGCTAGAGCACAGGACAGGGAAGTCACTTGCCCTGATGCCCTTTGTGAACCTGCAGACTCCTAGGAGCTGCAAGTCCTGCGCTCCTTGAAGTAGGATCGGATGGTCTCTGCACCTCAGCCCCACATACATAGCAATGTTAGAAGAGGTCCACGTTAACGGTGAGGTCCCATTGGAAGGGATCTGGCTTGGTTTCTGCCTCATTGCTCTGTGGCCAGTTCTGCCCCTACAGCTGAATCGCAGGATCCTCCCAAGACCACCCCAGGCTCAGAAACCCTGGCTGTCTACCATTATAGCTCTGTGGGACCTGGTCCAGGTCACTGGGCTCAGCATGCTGGGGGAGGGGGAGATCAGGCAGAATTGGTGATGCTCCTGACCCTGGCGAGCCCCTTGAGGTGACCAGGGGACACTGAAAGGCATAGACTAAGCAATGTCATCGGAGAGGCATCTATTTTTGTGCAGAACCTATAAGATTAGTATCTAACTACCGAATTTCCTTCTCCTAGCCCCCCAAGGCCAGGCTGTGTCTGAAGGGTGTGGGCTTACCTTGGGCAGCTTGGTTCTAAGTCACCACTCTGGGCTTCTGCAGAGGACCGGGCTAGGTGGCTGGGAGATTTCTGAATCTGGGAGATGGGACAAAATCCCATTTCCTTGTATCACTGTGAGGGAACTCCAGGCCCTGTCCCTGGAGAAATAATTGCTGCGCAGAAGCCACAGGCCATACTGGGCAGTTCTGGTACCAGCCTGCCCTGCCCCTAAAAAATAATAACAACAGTAATAATAACTCCATGTGCACAGAACTATCGCTCACTCCTACCGG
>PVLC010020579.1:0-25645 GCA_004027655.1 Graphiurus murinus | reverse complement strand
GGAGTGCCTCACTAGGTAGCTGAGGCTGGCCGCGAACACGGATCCTCCGGTCTCAGCCTCCCAAATGCTGGAATTACAAGCGTACGCCACCATGCCCAGCTGGAGGTACTGGTATTTAATACTTCAATATATTCAAATTGCTTAAATACCTCAAGGATTACTGAATGCATCTACATGTGTACATCTTCCATCTTATAAATTCACGTTTCACATGTTCTTAAAATGAAGAAATTCAAATATATGCAGTGATTGTTTTTTCAATTAAATTTAAGTTTTGGTGGTCAACTTGTATATTTTTCCTAATAAATATGGAATTATAACAGGGGTATAGAGGTAAGAATGTTGTGATCTTTTATGATTATACAATATCTTGGGCTTCTTTATATAAGAAATCTCATTTGAAGATCTAATTGGACAGTAGAGGAAGTTTCCACTTATTTGCAAATCAGATCCCCAGCAACACCACCATATGGAACATAGACATGTGTCTGGAAATAAGTGGAAAGAATTTCTGACTGAAAAGCAGATGTCACAGAGCCCATAGATTCACATACTTGAAAAGATGAATCCATTCTCAAAACATTTACCAAAAGGAGCAGATTAAGACCCACTTGATTCACAGGCAGTTATGGAATAAACAGGTGACAAGAGGAGATATAAGTAGACAGGTCTCCTATTTACTTATGAGTGATTCAATACAGCAGACTGTGGACGTTCAGTCAGGGGGCAGGTGGACCTCAGCACTCTGGTAGGCCCTTTGAGTATCTCTCTGGTGACTAAAATCCAGTCTGTCCCCTGTAATAACTACTCTGCTTTGTATATTGATGGCAGTATGGATAATCAAGAAGAGAAGGAATGTGTAATTTTTAAAATAGCTTTTCTCAAAAAATCTCATGAAAATAATTTTCACATTTAAATTAAATAATCTTCAATTTTTAAGGAAATTCACTCGTGGACTAATTTTCTTATCCTGATTTAGAAAAGAAATAAATTAGGTTATCAAAGAGCAAAAAGAGATCAATAATTTTTCACTCTACAAACTAAAAATGCTGTAATTTATTTTTAATACTTAAAAGAAGCACATAAAGAATGTTGTCACATATATTTTAATTATTCTTACAAATCCTAATAGCAAAAGCAGTGCAATGAAGCCAAGTGCTTTTGACAATATGTTTGTGATTGATCCAAGTAGCCATTCTCAAACTATGATCATTTATCGTTTCTTCAATAAATACCTTTTAGCTATCAGTTGTGTATAGAATAAGTGCATCACATCTAAGAGGGCTATCACAGGATCATAGAGTGTTAAAATCAAAAGGAAGAGATCACCTAGTCTAGTTCATATTTCTCTCTCTCTCTCTCTCTCTCTCTCTCTCTCTCTCTCTCTCTCTCTCCCTTCCTCCCCCTCTCTCCCCTCCCCCTAGTGTGGTTCTGGAGATCAAACCCAGGGGTATATGCATGACAGGCAAGTGCTCTACCACTGTACTATATCCCCTACACCCAACCCATCCTCCTGATAAGAAAATAAAAAATTCGTGAAGGGTTAATAAACCCTTAATAAAGGATAAATAAAAATTCATAACTTACTCATAATCTATAATAACCTGGACAATAACTCAATCCTCTTGTCTTTATTCTCAAAATGGGAAGCTAAGCCAAGCAGAAACAAAATAAGAATTTTGTATGTAAAATAGAGAAATAGCATTTTAATAAGTATGTTTCAACTAAGTGAGGAAATGTGTCACTTTCTACCTATTTGCATGACTCTTCACAGGAGTTGGATTCTGTGAAAGAATGAACCTGAGGGGGAAAGAAGGACTGAGGGGGAAGTGAAGAGAAGTCCCAAGAGAAGATAGCTAGCAAAGTTGCTTTTGCTTTGGTTGTGAATACATGCATTTTCCTAAGAGAGAGGAAGAAAATCTGAGAACCTTTATTATTGGAAGATCTTTTGTTATTATAATAATTATTATGCTATAAGGACTAGAGAGAAAGTTTTAAGACTATTCTGGTGCTTTGGAGGAGAATGTTACCTAAAATGGAAAAGTCTAGCTTCTGTTTCTCAATACTTCTAGACTAGTGGTTTCCAATTTTTATTTTTATGAATGTTAATAGTTTATTATTCTTTTCCTAGATAGTGAATTCCCTGGGGTCATTACAGAGCTAACCATGAAAGGTGGTATATTGCTCTGAAGCAACTGAAGCTGGCAGGAGTCTTTAGTGAGAAGATCTGGTGCCTGTGCATTTGGCTTTTGGAGATGAGGCATTGAAGCATTTAATGTTCTGTGTGCAACTGCATTAGTCCTTGTAATATCATATTTCCATTGAAGTGAAGATAATCACAGTTCAATAATTATCAAGCCATAGTAATTCATGTAAAGTTTGAAAATAGTAACAGTCACCACTGACTTGTTTTCCTAAGTATTTATTGAACATTTAAATGTTCTTCAGTAAACACTTTATATGTAAGACCTCATTTGGTGATTATATTGTTATTTGCTGATAATGAAACTAGGCCCACCTAATTTTGCTGCTTGCAAGAAGCTCACTAATTTTTCTTAGATTAGCTTCAGATACCTTTTTTAGATTTAGTGATGTCCTGGAATCAGGTAGAGCCAGATTGTCATTCTCCAAATAAAGAAGATGGGGAGGGGTATCTCTCTGGAATCTATATAACAGAAAGGTCCAGCTGTAGATAAAAGAAGTGCCATGCATATGTATCTACATATAGTGAGAATATAGCTGTTCTACATAGTTAACTATTAATCACCCATGCTGAAAAGATACAATAAAGAAATTCATGAGATCGCGGATCATATCTTTTAACATTGCACCTTCAGCACCTGAGAGAGAACTGAGCACACTGCCAGTGCTCTCTAACTATTCATTAAATAAATGAATGATCCACACCATTCATTCTCATTTCAGCCAACAGCTTTAACCTCCTTTTCCTGCTGCAATTGACATAACTATCCCATTTAAATTTCATTTTTTCTCCTTTCCTTGCCCAATTGTAAATGTTTAACTAATGAAAAAACAAGTACTCTGAAAGTTACTGTCAAGAATTGAAGAGATAAAAGTTCTATCATTAACCAGCAAGGTTATTAGAAGTCATTGTGTGGGGGGGGGCAGGGTGGCACTGAGGATTGAACCCAGGGCATTCTACCTCTGAGCTCCATCCCAGCCCAATTTTTTTGTTGCTGTTGTTTTTGTTTAGCACTTTCTTTTTTGTGTATATATTTTTTACTATTATTGGTGCATCGTAATCATATATCTTTGTTAGGTACAAGCTAGTAAAGGCATACATGCACACAGCTCTCATTTAACCCTCCCAATTCCCACCCCATTCTCTCCCCCTCCCTCCTTCTCAAGTTCAGTTTAGTGATTGATTTTGATATGATTGTGAAAGTACATCATGTGTATTAGGGTGTCCCCTCCCCAATAACAGAGTTTCATTAAGCTGTGGAGGGCCTACAAGTTGCTGAGGGTACCTGCAAATCTACAATCCTCCTGTCTCAGCCTCCCAAGTATTGGGATGACAAGCATGCACCACCACTCTTTGCTGTTAAAAATCATTTAGATGACCTAAAGGTATATTTAATTGGGGTTACATGGCAATCATCAAGATATCAAATGGCAATGTTGATGAGGATGTAGGGAAATAGGAACTCTTCTACGCTGTTGTTGGGATTGCAAATTAGTGTAGCCACTAGGGAGATTAGTGTGGAGATTCCTCAAAAAACAGAATGGATCTACCATATATCCAGCTTGTACTATTCCTGGGTATCTTTCCAAAGGGACTGAAACCAGAAGATTATAGTAACACGATGCATATCCATGTTTATAGCAACACAATTTACAATAGCCAAATTATGATATCAACCTAGGTGTCCATCAACAGATGAATGAATTTCAAAATTATGTTATAGACATACAATGAAATTCTACTCAGCAATAAAGAAGAACAAGATTGTATCATTTACAGGAAAATTGAGAGACCTGGAGAATTAATATTTTAAATGGCATTAGCCATTCTCAGAAAGTGAAGGATCATATGTTTTCTCTCATATGTGGAAGGTAGAGACTAATCAGGATCAAGAGGGACTTTAGATAATGGAGAAGAAACCCCAGTGGAGTAAGGGAGGTGGTCTAGGGGAGAATGGAGGGGAAGTAATGAAGGAAACGCTTCTATTGACATTATAACCAATGCCAACCTTAATATCATGTATGGGAAAGAGGAGGGAGTGGGAATGGAGCCAGGGAAATGGGGGAAGCTCACCAATTGCTGTGTGCATATATGTAACTATTATTCCGAACTACATTATGATGTGAGACTACAATGCACCAATTTAAGTGTGTGTCTATATATGTATATTTAATGTGACATCAAAGAGTCAGTTACTGTTCTGAAAGAATGAACCTCTTCACATTCATTATTTTTTTTCTGATCTATTCATGTTTGTATCACTTGGTTTATTTCAGACATCATTTAGTTTAAAGTTTTCTGGGACAATTTTTCCAAGAGGATTACAGTATATCAGTAGAAAATTCTAGATTCTTGCCTAGGTTGTCATCTCAACAGTTTTATTTATTTATGCAAATCAATGATTATGTACTTTTAGAAATTATAAACATAATAAGTACTCTGCTGATACAGTTCATATTTTGCTTGTGCATTTTTCAGCTGCTTTGAAAGAAGTTCTCTAAATGTTTCATTTAGTTTGTTGAAAATCCTTCTACTTGGTACTGTTAATTGAATGCGATGATAAATATATACCACTCTTTGCCTTTTGTTGCAATGCTTTAGTATCCTTGCTTGTGAGATTATTGACAGAATATTACTTTCATAGGACAACAACAATTGTCCAAGTCCTAAATAACAGCTATGGCTAGCCCCATGGGGGAAGATTCCTAATAATTTTCCAAATTTTCTGTGTTAGTGACAGGTTTCATGCATATACTCGGCTATTAAAGCATTAGAGTATCTTTCATTTCTTAGTCATTAACAACTTTAGCTCTGAATGCCCATGGAGTTGCAAGCTGTTAAAATGATCATTTGCCTCTTACTAATTTTGAAACCAAGAGCTGTTTCTTTCTTTGATGCAGCACAGGTCTTTCTCAAGAGCATACATGAGGCATAAGCACTAAGAATCTACTATAAGAAAACTTAATCTAAAAATAATGAATTTGTAAATAAACGGGAGTAAAGGGAAGAGTAATACTCTTAAATACTAAAGAATTCTGATTTTGTGAAGGATTCAACAAAGAGAGGTTTTTGTTTATTTTCAATAAGAAGCTTCCCTGGATTTTAAAATTTAATATGTATGGTGATTATTTTGTAGAGAGTTTAAAGAGATAGGAACTAAAATTTTTGTTTCAGTGCTAAAATGTCAATTGAAATTCAATAAAATTAAGACTATAGAATTCTTATGTTAAGTTAATAAAATATTAAGAACTTAGAAAAAAATGTTTTTTATGTTTAGCCTTTTTCAAACCATGTATCTACAGTGCCCTACCTATAGGAAATGCTCAATAAATATTTGTTAAATTTACTTAACATATGTTAAGATCAACTGATGATATGATAAAATGAAGTAAGTTATCTTGAGAATTCATTCATCCATTTGAAGATATTTATTACATATCCCAAATGTAGATTATGGGTAAAATTGAAAATTGATGACTTATTTTTTTGAAAAAACTGTTCTTTAATGTTAAGGGATATATTTCTACAATATTGGGCTGCGGGATACCATGCTGGTTAAGAGGCTCCTCTGGACTAAACCTGAGCTACTTAAGAAGCATCTCAAAAGCATGTAATACCAGTTCTTAAGACCCATTCTCAAAGATTTTGTTGGGTAGGTCTAAGGTGAACCTAGACATTTGAATTTTTAGAAAGCTACCTAGACACTAATGTGCAATAAATGTTCTAAATGACCAATAGATCATGTATAACTATTTCTGCCAAGCAGAATCAGTAGTCACAAATATTCCTTTAGCCCATTTTTAATGTGGTTCTGATTGATTCCTTTTTAAACTCCCTCATACTCTGGGAACTCTCACCCCTCTGAGGTGATGGTGGAAATAGAACATTTTCTTTAGACAGCCTACCAAGAGAATGAGCATTTATCCTCTCAGTCCACTGTTACTGATTTCTGGGGATTCCTTTTAAGCACTGATCCAATGCCAGGCAATCAACTGTAAATATGCCACTGTGTGATTCATTACTTAAAACAAAGGAAGAAAAACAAAAGTTAGCTCTACTTAGAAGCTCTTCCATACTTTCAGGCTCACACTCACCCAGGCCCCTACCCTTCCTGGTGTTGTTCTTGATGGCACAAACCTCTTCCAAATTTGTACCCAGGCTTTTCTCCCAGAATGATGTTCTGGCTTACAGATGTTCTGTTGCAACCAAAGATACATACACGTAGTGCATTTTTCCCATCTTTCAATCCAGTATTCACTGTATTGCCTTATGCTTGTGGTTACAATGAAAACACTCATTTCCGTATTCTGACTATTTTCTTTGTTGGTTTTTCGTTTTTATTTTTTTTTCTTCAATATTATTATGTAAGACTTTTTTGAAGTACTGACCCTTACAGTTTCTCCAGAATTTATCAGTTTGTCTCCTCTTTCCCCTATACGTTGGCCTTGATATATTTTCCAACTTTCACATAATATACTATACCTCTAATTAGTGCTTCCCACTCAATATCATCATTATTAATCATAATCACACATTAATTGTAACTCATTGTGATTTTGATTGCATATTAAAAATATATCTCCTCCCCACAGAAACGTTCACTGTCTGTGATACTGCTGCCTTCTTAAAGGAGCACATAATTTTGCTTGTAGGCTGCAGACTTGCTGAGTACACAATCTATCTGCAGATAGATGCTATGTCACAATCTATAGCATCTCTCCTTGGAAAACTTAGTCATTCTCTTTTTTATTCAAATTCTACTTGCCCTTTATATTCATGCTTATAGCATATTAGATGCTTTATAGAACAGAGTACCATGATAAACCATAGCTGGGCAAAGTATCATAATTACTTTATAAACCTAAATTAAAACCTAGTAAATTTAAGTCTGTAAGGAAATATTTCTATTTTTCTCTTCTCCAGGGTAAAGGATCAAATTCCTTTAATTACTTTTGTTTAAACTTCATGAATTCCAAATTCCACTGACCTAAATGAAGATATTCAAACAGTTTTAGAATATTTCATTAGTGATATAAAATTTCATTGCTAGTAAAAGGACAGCTAAAATCAAATCAAACCTGGGAAGAATCAGGGAGGACAAGAAACTTTCTTAAATATGGATATACTCGCTCAAATCTGGTAGAACAGAATGGTTAAGCAACTGCTCCCCACAGAAGTACACAAAGTACTTGCTCACAGTTTCTTTGCTTCTGCACAATGATTCTGTAAGGAAAAAAAAATCAGGAAAGCAATCAGTTTGAAACATTATGGCAGCATTTCCCAAACTAAAGTCCTCAGATATATTGTTGTGGACCGTTGAGATTTCAACAAGAATTTTATTTTTTATATTTTATTTGGTGCCTTTATTTCAATTATAATATTAAAAAATAATGAAACTATATTCTGTATTACCCAGGAGCTAGAGCTAAATATTCTTCTGCAGTTTTGCTTTCCACATTTGTATTTGAATTTATGGTAAGGCAGGCACCAAAATGTATTACATTAATTGTCCAGAGCTGATGAGAAAAGGACAGAAAGAGACTTGCTATGTAAATCATACCTTCATGTCAAGGGAAGGCTAAAAGATGTCCTTGTGCTCTGAGTGGAGGCAAGTGTGACAGTCATTTGGAGTAGAAGAACAGTGGGAGAAGGAGCCACCGTGAAGTTTATGTTGGCATAGCCTATGAGACTCAAAAGGAACTGTACTACAGCAGTCGATATCATCTTCATGTTGCAATGTTGCAGTAGGTAATTTAGTAACAGGACAACAGCATCATCCCTTATGTCTAATTAATGTTATTAAGCTCCATGTTATTTTTATAGTTTTCTTTGTACTTATTCTGTAACTCTTTGGGCTTATGATTATATAAAAGGTAGGAACATAATAAGTTTAAGCTGAGATTAATTTGTTATGCAGTTAGGTAGCATAATAATAAAAATTACTAAAATTGGTATCACCAAGCTAGAGGGTTTTTCTGTTTTGTTTGTTTGTTTGTTTTGTGTGTGTGTGTGTGTGTGTGTGTGGTGTGTGTGTTTTGTTTGTGACACTAGGGATTGAACCCAAGGGCATTCTACCTTTGAGCTACACCTCCAGACCTTTTGTAAAAAGAATTTTGTTTTAAAACAGGGTCTCTCTAGGTTGCTGAGAGTCTTACTACATTGCTGAGTCTGTTCTAATCCTCCTGTCTCAGCCTTCCAAATACTGGGATTACAGGCTTGTGCCACCACCTAGTGATATTTTTCTTTCAATAGAGTTCTGTGCAATGCTGTTTCCAGTATAATTATAGTAAATTTTTAGTTTCTAAAAATTCATTCCATCTATTCTTATGTTTTGCATTCCCTCTATTCTTATGTTTTGTACTGGTGATGTTAAGTTTTGCTTGTAAAATATTAATTTGAAAAGTCATTGTTTTTGGTCCTTTGACCTCTAAATTTTATTTTTCCTTTTTAGTCTTATGAAATTTTCCCTCATTAATTTCTAATTGACACCATCCACAGTAGTGTTTTTTTCTGTTGTGTTTTCACGGTAACAGATGCATCTCGAGCACTTCCAGAGTTTGGAGAAGTTGAAATCTCATCTCTGCCAGATGGTACTACCTTTGAGGATATCAAGTCACTACAGAGTCTTTATCGAGAGCACTGTGAGGTAAGTCTTTGCAAGCATGGTACAAATGTGCACCGAGTTTTGCCAGACAACTTGTTAAAACGAAATAATCAAGCTTCTTTCTAGAAGGCAGATAAAGTTAGTACTAATTCTTTTGAACATTTCTTTGAGATCTAATAAATTCATTTTTCTTCTTTCTTGTCTCAGAGTGGAGAGGTGAGGAATGCAGGAAAGTGAGAGTACATTTTATTCTCCATTTCTTAAGCCTATCCTAATCTGAATCCTTTGATGCAGCAATTCCACTTCTAGGTATTTATCCTACAAAAATACTTACATATGGGTGACGAGACAAGTGCACAAGAGAATTTTTTGCATTATTATTTTTAATGCAAAAGGTTGGCTATAGCTTCAATATATAATAGGGAACTAGACAAAATCTGTTGCAATTATAGATTGGACTACTATACAGCCAAAGAATAGGCAACTCTAAATATGCCAAAATGGAAAAAGCCCCAGGATTTAATGTTACTGGAAAAAATTAAGATGTAAAACTGTGTACAACATATTATCTTTTGAGTGAAAAAGAACATGTGGACACATGTTTCCAGAAAGAAGAATGATAAAACATTAATAGTGATTACCTTTGTGAAAGAACCTAGGTGATTGAAGAATCGAGAGAGAGAGAGAGAGAGAGAGAGAGAGATTGATTCAGTTTTTCATAGTATACCCTTTTGAATTTTTCTCTATGATTCATAGAAATGTTAGAATGTTAGTAAAGCACTTTTGGTGTTCCATCCAAGAAACACAGAGACTCCAGTGTTGTTTGTTTCAATTCTTTGGTTAATCAAGGTTTTTCTTGGAGCTTTGAGCCCTACTCCTACTCTCCTTCCCACATCAGAATTGGTGGCATGGTTTGGGAAGTGAGCTATCATGACAGCATGTGAATGTATCTGCAGCTTACCTGGTAGAAACGGGATCATAGATTATAGGGTTTTCTTAAGTACCTGTCCTTTTGAAAGAGGATTATTTTTAGAATTTAAGTAGCTTTATTTCTGGGGTATTTGTGATCTGTTTAGAAGTTAAAGATTATCCTTTGGATTTCTAGGGCATTCCTCCTGCCTGGTGACAAAGCAATATACATAAGTTTCAGTTTATAACACTGATATATATCTTTTTTCTCACTCCAGAAATAAGAATTGCTTGAGTGAATCCAAGTGTTTGTCAAAGATGTTGGCTTATTAAAAACCAAGAGTAGGTTCTCTCCTTGTTAACATAGCATGTGCCAGAAGTGTTCTCCAGTATGTCCTCCTGATTCCCAGTGTTTCTTGGCATGATGCAAGCCACTTTTCTTTGCCTATTGGGCTTTTCCTAAGCTTAGAGGATATCTACATTATCATTATAAGTATAGAAAAAATGTCTTTCTATAATTGTGTTCAATAAAATTTTGTATATAGATTCTCTAAACAGTTTCTCATTTCTCTATGTTCAAATGAACCCTGCTTTAAGCAAACCAGCCTCTACAATATAATTTGGATTTTTAAAAGGTTTCTCAGCTGGGTGTAGTGGCACATCCTTGTAATCCTAACACATGGGAAGCTGAGGCAGGAAGATCGCACATTTGAGGACAGCCTCAGCCAAGTAGTGAGACTTTCATCAACCTAGCAAGACCCTGTTTCAAAAATAGAAATAAAATAGGGCTTGGAGTGTAGCTTGGAGGTAGAATGCCCCTGGTACCACAAAAAAAAAGGATTTCATATTTATGCAGAATGTAAATTGGAGCATGAATGTATACTTACTAAAGAATGTATAGTAAGATTATTCTAAGTAACGGACTCCTCCACTAAGATTAAAATATTATTTGGATTATATAATTTTCATGAACATAGAAATTAATATACTCTACATGAAGAGATAGGAACAAATATAATTAATCTGTGTGGGAAATAGCAGTCTATAAAAAGATCCCTATTCAATTATTGGTTAATGGTCCCCATATAATTTTTCATGGGGCAGTGCAGTGTACATGGAAAAGAAAAATTCAACTTTCTCTTTCCTAGCAAATCTCTAAACATTTGAAATATAGCTACCTGAATCTCATATCTAATATTGTAAATATTAGTTTGCGTTAAACCAGTATGCTCATATTTTAATTTATATTTTCCCATGTATTTTAGCCTGAACATATTTAAAAGTGGGTGGACAAATAACAAGATTTTTATTCATTTCTAAACTTCCTCGAATGAGGCTGATGTTAATGTTCTTTTCAAAAGTTATTTGGGATTATTTAATTTGAAGAGATATGGAATTTAAGATGCATGGAAATTCTTGCCTTGTTTTAGTTCATATTTCCTACATTTATATTGTTAAGAAAAATTAATATACCTACTTTGCTTCTTATCTGAAATTCTCATAATTTATCAAAGATATTTTGTAAGTATCAAAAAACAAATATAATTTCCTATACACATTGCTACAGCTGTGTTTCTTTTATACCTAGTATTCATACACAGTCTCATAGGTAGAGAGATATGTAAAGTATTAACAGTTGCTTCACACTTTTAGAGATACCTCTTGGAATATGCCTAAAGTACAATTAAGAAAGCAGTCATACAAAAAAAAAAATTGCTTCAGGAGAAGATTTTGGCATTTCCCTGGGATGATGAACATCTATGTTCCCTTTATTTTCAGGACTTGCATTTTATTTATTTGTTTGTTTGTTTTACTTTGAGATATGGCCTCTCTTTGTTGCCCAGGCTGACCTCAAACATGTGATCTTTCAGTTTCAGCTTTCTGAGTAACTGGCATTACAAATGTGTGCCATCACTCTCAGGGCTTGTGTTTTGTATTTTTTTAATGTTTCTGAGGGGTGTTTTAATTAATTTACTCCATTTTCACTATCAAATAATTGCAGCATTCCCTACCAGTTACTAGAAAGCATTTCCAGGCAGATTTTAATATTTTAGTTAGTCTGATATTTTTAGCATTAGTTATTCCCTATATTACACTTAAAACCCAATCTATACAGGTGACAAAAACTTTATAATTTTTAGTTATAGTATGTTCTTTTTGCCTAAAATAAACAGAGTTTAGATTGCTCCCTATTTTCTCTGCCTCCTGTGCACTTTGTAGATCTAGATTGTCCTGGCTCTCAGTTTTTGATGATATGAGACACATTATATGGACTGATAACTACTTCCATCTTTTAATGCTCAAAAAAATCACAGAATTGTGTGTTCTTTTTATAAACAAGTTGCTCTTTGCTTTCATGCCTGCTTTTATCTGAATGCTAATTTAAAAATTGATTACAATGTTAGGGTGAAGTTAAATATCATCACCAAAAGTTAATAGGGAAAGTGACAAATTTTAACATCATCAAAAAATAAAAAAAAGAAAGAAAAGAAAAAGCCTTTATACCTGGAAAACAGTTCTTGGATGTAAAATTAAGAAAAAAGTGAAGGTGAGGACCCCAAGGTTGAAAAGGGGGATAGTCTTAAAGCTACTTTCTAAAGGGAGAGTACAGGTACAGAGGTAGATTTTCAGATGCTGAGTGGAAGGCATATTGTTGTATCTTTTTACCACCAGATAGGTACTATCCTCTGGGGGCCTGCTGACTATAGTTTCTGCCCTGGTCTCAGCTAGGCTGGGATCATCCTAGAACCCAGGGTCAGCAGCCTTAGCAGCCTTAATTCAACCCTCACTCCATCTGCCATACATAAGCACCTCCACTCTCTTCTGCCCTCTTTGATGGCCATTGTTCACCAAACCCAAAGAGAACTGATGTGAATCAGTGTTCTGTACCCTTCCTGGTTTGAGAATAGGTAGAATGGCAACAGCCATAGAGGCAAAAGGAAGCAGTAGGTAAAGGAATAAATGAAAAGAAAGAAAATGGAGAAGAAAGGCAAGCATGAAAATGGAGAAGAAAAGAGAGTTTAAAGTAAGGATAGGCTATTAATACATTATGGGAAGAGTACAGAGTATCTTCCTTAATCTTTCAAGAGTTATTTTTCCCTTTTATTTTCTATAATCTCTTTGTTTACTCTACTTCCATCAGTAAAATTTAGTTCAGTTTCATCATGTTGTTATCTTATAGACCCAAAGATATTTTTAACATTTAAAATCTGATTTTATTAGACTGTTGTAACCCATCCATCCCCATTAAGTAATATTTTGAGGTAATACCAATACTGTTTTGTTTTATAGGCAATATTGGATGTGGTTGTGAATCTTCAGTTTAGCTTGATAGAAAAATTGTGGCAAACATTCTGGCGCTATTCTCCCTCTACTCCAACTGACGGCACTACCATTACTGAATCAAGGTCAGAATCAATATGCTTTTCCAATTCATTTTCATGGCTGAATAGATGTCACAGCTAATAAATTAGAGATATGTATACCAGTTGTGAACCTTACTGATAACATTAAGTGAATAGATTAATGCTTTGGACATCCTAGAAATAAACCACAAACTGCTCTCTTGAGGTGTCAGTGTGTATATATCTCCCATTTTTATTGATCTGGTGGACTACAGTAGAGCTATTTCATCCTCATGGAATTACTATCATATCTACTTTTCAGACCATCAGAAAATATTAATGTGCATAGGCATCTCTGGGGGAGTGTTTATGTATCTATATCTATATATCTATATCTTTATCTAATATATATATATATATATATATATATATATATATATATCCAGCCATATGGCACCAGTGCAATGGTGGTATAGTTTAACCTCAGTAATATTTGATAAACTATTTTTAAAGTCCATTTTCTTTTTTATCCTCATTTGCCATCTATTCATTTGCTACATTTATTCACACCAGCAATCTGAGTGAAATAGAAAGTCGACTTCCGAAAGCAAAGCTGATAACTCTGTGCAAACATGAGTCAATCCTGAAATGGATGTGTAACTGTGACCATGGGATGTACCAGGCTTTGGTGGAGATTCTCATCCCCGACGTCCTTAGACCTATTCCTAGTAAGTTAAATGCAGACAACTACGGATGCTTTTGTTCTCATACATTCCACTCAGGAAGTTCTGGGAAGTGATGTTGCAATCTGGAATGATCCTAAATCCATTTAAATCTGTCAAATAGAGAACAGGCAACATGGAGTCTTGCATGAAAGCAGCCTAGAGCAAAACTGTAGTAAAAACAAAAGGGGGGGGGGCAAGAGTAATTTATTTTCTGATCTTTCATTTTGTTTTTTTTATTTTAAAACCTAACCTATAGACGTGATAGCCCCAGAAAACTAATTGCAAGGATACTTCTGGCTCAGTCAACCACAAAATAATTATTTTACCCAAGAACAAGTTCCTCTTCTTATAAACAAAATTACTGAAATCTGTCATTGCTGGCCAGTCCTTTCCATGGTTTCCTTTGGTGTGAAATGAATTTATCTTTGTTTCCAATAAAGTTGAATTCCTTTATAAAATCATTTACGTTGTTACTCACATCATGTGAAGAACTATGGATTCAGTTTCCATTGACAGTAATGGTTAACTGACATTTTAAGAGAAAAAAAAAATCTATGTAACTACACATTGTATCCTCACTATTGGAGCAAATGGAAATTGCATAGATAGTTTAGATTGCCTTTTTAAGTGATGGTGCTTTTTAAACTACCCTATAGAAGACAAAGGTATTTTCTTCAAGTATTAATATAAATACAATTACAGATATTGTTAGAAGCAATTGGAACTGTTCTATGCCTTCATTGGTCTAGTGACTTTAATTTGTAAAAGTAAGAAGTCAAACAGTTTCCACTCTACTTGACATTAATAAAAGCAATCTTTTGTCTTCTGAAAGTGGCAACTATGTACTTTAAGTACACTGTTCACAGATCATTTCTATTAAATTATTCTAGAAAATACATAAATAGGATTTAGTCGAATAAGAGGGAAATATGTTAATTATACTTTCTTTTTTTTCCAAATATCGACAACAGTGGAAGTTATGAATTCTTTCACATGTTATTTGCCACCTTAAAGTAAACACTTTGATATATTTACATATGGTATCAATGAGCACACATAAATTTATGAAGGGATAAGTAAAAACAAAAGAAATCCCACTGATGTCTCAAAATTGTATAAATTGCTAATGTGTTCCTCTCTTGTTCGCTCAAACTTTCTGACTAAAATTGATGAAAAGTGATGTTGTCAAGGAAAATTTCACTATGTAATTTCTCTACTGGTCTATGTTCCAGAATCTGATTCTCTTGTTTTTCTCTTGCTCCCTGTACTCAGGGTTATTATCTCTAGAAATGTTTAAAAGAAGCTGCATAAGGTAGCTCATTAGCCTATGACATCTTGCCTCCAACATACACTTTCCCTCATGAGATACAAGAAGAGATGTCAGCAAGCACTTTCTTTTTGAGGCAAATCAGCATCAATATTCTTTCAACAATTTTGAAATAAGACTTAACTTGTGAACTTAGTAGTTCCCTAATTTAAAATATGTATCAATTTTAGTTTACTTTAAGCCTCAGAGTTTTAAGTACACAATTTACACAATACCCTTTTCCTTTGTCTTTCGTATTTTTTTCGGTACTGGGGATTGAATCCAGGACATTCTACCTCCAAGATACACCCCTAGTCCTATTTTTTTTTTAATTCTTTATTTTTGAAACAGGGTCTCACTAAGTTTCAGAGAGCCTCACTAAGTAGCTGAAGCTGGCCATAAACCTGGATCCTCCTGTCTTAGCCTCCCAAGTACTGGGATCACAAGAGTGTGCCCACCACACCTGGCTTTGTCTTTTGCAAATTTTGATTTGAAAAAGTTTACTCTGTCAAGTAGTTTGTCTCTACATATAACAAAAAGCTGAATAGTTTTACTCTGAAATTTCTAGATGGATTAATATATCATTCTAACCAAGGAAATTTAGAAATTCAATTGTCATTATACAGTGAGGCTGAACAAAATGAATGTTAACATACATTTCAAGTATCTTCTGATTGTATGCATTTTAGCACAGTTTAATCTTGAACAGGTTGAGACAAGTTAGCTTTGAAATAGATTTTTAAATTCCAAACCATATATTTATGAGTCTTTACGAGTTGCCAGAGTCAATCTCCACAATTTTTATCTTGTATGAACTACTATAGATAGAGCTTTCATTTTATTTTTTTAATTGTATCTTCCAGCCTACTAGTACTTTACTGTACCATTTTCTGTCCAGATGGAATTTCTTTTTTTTTTTTTTAGGGGAAAAACTCAAAAACAAAACAAAAAAACCCCCAAACCCCTGCACATCACAATAGTTCAAAGTCAGCCTAATGCTAAAATTAAAAAATGCATTTATTCTGAAAATGAAAGAAAAAACAAGCGAAAAGTAGTATATAAGAATTCAACTGATTACACTAACATACAATTATTAGTATAATTGAAGGTAGCTTACAATGTCATTTAGTTCAAAAAAAGGTAAGCATTTGCCATTATTTAATATACAAAATACATCTTTTTATTTTATATCCTTTGCATCAAGTTTGTGTAGATAAAAAAGGCCCATCTCAGTTTTCAGATGAAATAAATATCATATATTAAGTAGGAAAAATGGAAAATGCAGATTGCCGAACTGAATCTTGAACAAATTTTTATTGTTTCAAAAAGGGCCGTTAAAGTTGTTTTTCACTCTTTTTCATTTCCATTCATGCCTGCGCTCCATGGTTCTAGTACATAACTCGAGAGAAAGATACTTTTCTTTCTTTTCTTCCTTTTTTGACTAATGTGGGAAGCTTTGGAGATTTTCAGAAGATGAATTCTCAAGAAATTTTCAATTCATTGTTTCCGATTCTGATAATTAAAGGTCTGCACTTCTTGAGTGGTCTTCCTAATCAAAATTTAGGCTACTTAAATCTTTTGTATCATTTGACCAGTTAAGTAAATCCTTTAAAAAATATTCAGTTGTTTTTTATTATTGAGATAGTACCATCTATATCCTTTGCAAGTAACTTAAATAAGCTAAATTATTTCTAAAACCTATTTTCACAAAGTTAATAGACAAACATGTCAGACTCACTTGAGCATAGAAAGAAAAGCCCAAGTATTTATTCCTGCCATTAACATTCTTGGGAGCAATTGGCCAAAAATGTAACTTCTTTGTTTATAATTGTGTACTACAGTTTTTGATATCTACTATATTATTGAGAACTTACAGAGATTAATTTTATGTTGTAGGTTCTTCAGACACTTATTAAATATCTAAAACTGCTCCTGACAGTGTGGAGCCATGGCACAGTGGAGTAAAGTACTATTTACTGAATGACTTATTACATAGTCTCAGTAAACAGATTTCTTATTGTAAATAGTCACAGTTATCGATGATAATCATTTTGTGACTACCATAAAATCTTCCATCGCCAGATCTATTCCTCCTTTAGGTTTTAACAAATATATGAAAAATAGAGAATGGATTATTTTAGGAGTGTTTTGAGAACATTGGTCTCTGCGATAGCAGTTTTGTCACACTGATCTTTTTTTTATCTCTACCTTACAAGTAAAGTAGAAAAGAGTTATTCAAATTTTTCAAGTCATACAATTTTAATTTTTACTTCATTTTTCATTAAGAACAAGAGAAAATATTCCAATTCATGCATTCTAATGTAAATAGAGGCATGGAGTAAAAAAGAAAGTTTTGCACTATAGATTGAAGAATCTATAAAGTACTTAGACTTCGGGTACAAAACTATTAATTTAAAAAAGTCTTGCCTAAAATATAAAATTCTATAAGTATATTCACAACTGGTATATGTTGTTAGAAGCAAAAATATTTGAGTGTTTTCATTTTCCAACAAAATGTCATAATTATCTGGGAACAAAATAGCTTTAAAAGAAACAGAAGCCCAAAGTATGATTTTTGGATGCACTAAGAAGTTAAGAACAATGTGAAAGTTTCATCAATGAGAACAATATAAATTCTGTCTGTGCTATGTCCGATATATTCATGTGTTTTTCCTTATTCTAACATAAAGATTAACAGTCTTCGCTATATTTTTGTTTTGCCTTTATTCTTTTCATTTAGGTGCCTTGACCCAAGCCATTCGAAATTTTGCAAAAAGCCTTGAAGGTTGGCTTTCCAATGCCATGAACAATATTCCACAGAGAATGATACAAAC
This sequence comes from Graphiurus murinus, assembly GCA_004027655.1. Classification (NCBI taxonomy): domain Eukaryota; kingdom Metazoa; phylum Chordata; class Mammalia; order Rodentia; family Gliridae; genus Graphiurus; species Graphiurus murinus. The sequence goes on along the minus strand of PVLC010020579.1, from coordinate 7,720 downwards.
CAAGGTACACTTTATGTCTTTTTCTTTTGTGTTTAGGAAAGCATTTCTTCAAGTGAATACTTATTACTGATTCAGTATATATCAGGAATATAGAATATAACTAGAGGTATAAATATTCCAGTTTAGAAATATTCCAAATAGCTAGAAATATGAACTCTAGTCTCCACATTATTTTCTTCTAACCATGTTACTTTAGGTTAATCTGTAAACATATCCCGATGGCAAGATTGGACTTATTCTGTATTTTGTCTAAATTTTTGTAACAGAAATCTCATATGTGGCTTTTGGTCAGTGACTACATCCACAGTGAGACTCCAATAATTTTGTCTTCAATTTTGGAGCAAAGTTGATAGATTAAAGTTCCAGTAATAATAAAGATCCTTTGGGAACACAGATAGCTTCCAGTTTTTTCTACTTTGGCTTAAGATTTACAATAAAGCATTCTGTCTCTAAAACATATAAAAAACAACATTTCATTTATATGCCCACTAATATTTCATTCTTGTTCTGGAGCTATACTGTCAATACAGCCACATGTGTCTATTTAAATTTAAATTTAAAATTAAGGGAAATGAAAACCTTAGTTCTGTAGTCACACTAGCTGCATTTCAAGTGCTCAGTTAGCCCCATGTGATTAGTGGCTACCATATTGGACAGCATATATGTGGAGCATGATCGCACAAAGTTCTCTTCCACAGCACTGTTGTAGAGTATCACATGGAGGTGGGCAAAAAAGAAAAGGGACTATTTGATGATGACATAGGAATACTTTTTAACTTGCAGAATCAATTATATCATAACAATACCTCAAACACCTAAAAACCCTTCCCTGTCAGTGTCATCAGAGTCAATGTGGCAGCAATCAGCTGCAATGTTGGTCATCATATTGACCTCCAGAGTTGATTGGGACAGTCTACCAAGGCTGAAGGGACCTTCTGATCTTCCACTGTCAGTGATACATAGTCATCTTTCAGTTGAGCCTTCAATGAAGACAGTTTTTGTCCTCAAGGAAACAGCTTTCCAATGACCATATCTGTAGGTATCATGATGCCTCGGTTCAGTGGAGTCTCTGTGCAACTTTGAGCAAGCTACTTACCCTCTTTAACTTATAGTACATGCCCAATCAGATGGTTGTGACCACTAAACAAGGTAATGTAGAGGCACGTAGCCCAGTGCCTGCCACATAGTATATATTCAATTAATATAAACAACAAAAAATGGGAAGAACATTTCTTTGAACGAAATGGAAAGACACTTCTTTGAGGGAATTTGAGCTTCTCCCCAAGTTCTATACAATTCTAAAATATTTCATTGTCAAGTAGAACATTCTTTGCTTGGTGAACACATTCTACCACTCAGCCAGCTGACTCTGCAGCTACTTGTTTCTTATATATCCATAAAAATATAATGCAATACCATATATTTCTATAAATATTTTTAGAAGTTAGAATCATTAGATTACTGTGCACATAACAAATTTCCATGAAATCATGATAATTAGATAATTATCTAGGCCTTTTTTGGGGGGGGGAAGGTATGAGCATTATCTCAGATGTCTTTCAACATCAGCTGGTTCATTCAGGATCTCAGCAAGAAATAAATGGTATGTTTATCCAAGGTGGGCAGGAGGATTTTTGAAGAAAGTTCAAGAGTTTATTTCCAAAGATGTGAGTGTAGTTGAGAAAACCAAGAAGGATAGTTAAGCATCTCAGGGCTAACAATAGTGGGAAGTACTTCCTATCTCTACGTGTGAAGGCCATGGCATGGGAAATCCTCTGAATCCCACAGGAACATGGCAGCCTTTGAAAAGGAAAGCACGTTCTGCCCATACAGGAAGAAAGCAGATGTTGTGGAGAATAAACACTCTGACCACTCTTTCTTCCTATCTTCCAATCTCCTACCAGTCTTATCATTGGTCAAACCTAACTGGAAGCTAGAGGGCAAGGAAAGAGGTTACTGTAATCTGTTCAGGCCAGCCTTCCTAGGTACAGAGCAGTATGGAGAAGAATGGAAAGTAGATTGTGGGGGCAAATGAAAATTTTCTGGATAGCCTTTTTTAAAGAAATTCAGATTCTGAAAGAGACTTTGTTGCTTATCTCTGATAAATTTCTTAGCTAATAAAAATTATGAGCTCTTTCATTTTGCCTTAAAATTACTCAAGTTGTTATAAAGGCCATACAAGTGAATCAGAATGGTAGTGCTGTGAAAAATATTTCTAATTCAATTTAAAAGTTGGGCTGTATAGTTTGGTTTTAAAATAAAAAGAAATGAAAACCAACATTTTTCCACTTCCTTAGACAAAATAATCTATTGCTGTGGATAAGTAGTTACTTGCAAGACTGGTTTAATTAATGCTGCACTCAGATGTCAAGGAATGTGGGAGTTTGTTTTAGTCTTGACCTCAACATACTCAAAAGAAAAATAATTCTTGGTTTAAGATACTTAAATGTTATAATTTACAAGTAAACTATCTCACCAAATGAATTTAAAGTAAGTGTCAAAGGAAGCATTTAAATTTGGCAAAGGAAAAAAAGATTTGAAGATTACAGTGGTTTCTTTTACTAGAGAGAGGGAAAAAAAATCGCAGCTCACTTGGGTTTCTTTATAGGTCGCCGCTGTAAGTGCCTTTGCCCAGACTCTGCGAAGATACACGTCGCTTAATCACCTGGCCCAGGCAGCTCGCGCAGTACTTCAGAACACTTCCCAAATCAACCAGATGCTCAATGACCTCAACCGTGTTGACTTTGCCAATGTCCAGGTACTCTGTTTTCTTACACCAGAAGTTTTTTTTTTTTTTTTTTTTTTTTTTTTTTTCCGGTACTGGGGATTGAACTCAGGGGCATTCTACCTCCGAGCTACAACCCCAGCCCTGTTTTTTTTTATTCTTTATTTTGAAACAGGGTCTCACTAAGTTGAGGAGTGCCTCACTAGGTGGCTGAGGCTGGCCTTGAACCCGGATCCTCCGGTCTCAGCCTCCCCCGAATGCTGGGATTACAAGCGTGCGCCACCACGCCCGGCCAGAAGTTTTTTTTTTTAAAAAAATACCCAATTTATTATTCTAAATTAGAATCATAATTTTTTTTCAAAGTCTCAAATATATACAGGCAGCACCTATATGCACAATGCCCCCAAAGAGGAAAGTTTTACCCAGAGATTACTTTGGTGCACCTGTGTTTTGTGGTTAAAGTCAGCTAAGATGTACAGTCTTAGATGGCAGCATAATATATCACCAGGGTTTGTGGAATAAAGGATAGTGGTTACAATCATTGAAGTTAGGCAAGAAATTAAAATCTTCCTCTATTGTCTGTGGAATTTTTTGCAAGGTACATAATTACTCAGGGCTTCATTTTTCTACTTTATAACACCTATCTTAGATTATTGTTTACATATATAATAATTGGTACCATGTCAAATGCATATATATATATTTCTGCTGTTATAGTAATCTAACTTGAAAGAACTAAGAACAACATTATTGCAAAGTTTCCTTATAGGTACCTGGGAAATATTTGTTCACTTGAAAAGAATTAGATGTAATAAGTTGGGCTCCTTTAATAGTTCCAATAAAATATATTTTTAACCTTAGGATCAAATTACTAATTTGTATTTAAAATAGCTAATTTGGAATGCTATGAAAGAATTTCAACTAATGTTTTATTTTTAATACCAAAATAATGCAACAATTGTTACCACTTAAAAGTAATGTCATTGCTTACCTAAAACATACCCAACAAAGGAAAAAATCCATAACCTAAACACAATCAAGATTTAAAACCTTTTGAGTTCAAAGGAAACCATCAAGAAAGTAAAATGACAGCACATAGAATGTCAGAAAAAAATATTGCAATCATATATCTGCTAAAGAACTTGTATATATAAAGAACTACTGCAACCCAATAATTAAAATGTAGCCTATTTAGAAATTGGCAAAATATCTGAACAGACATATCTTTAAAGAAAATATACAAAAGGCCAATAAGCACATGAAAATATGCTTAACATCATTAGTCACCAGTGAAATTCAAATTAAAACTACAAGGAAATACTACTTCATACACCCTAAAATGGATGTAATCCAAAAGAATAATCTGTTTCGGTAAGGATGCAGAGAAATTGGGACTTCATACACTGCTGTGACCTCTTTGGGATTTTGGACATTTCATCAAAAAGATAAACATAGAATTACCATATGATTTAGCAAGAGAAATGAAACTGTGTCCACCCAAAACTTACACAGGTTGAGTATCCAATATCCAAAATGCTTGAGACCAGAAGTATTTCACATTTTGGAGTTTTTCAGGTTTTGGAATATTTTAATAGACTACCACTTGAGCATCCTTAATCCAAAGATCTGAAGTCTGAAATGCTCCAAAACCTGGAACTTTTTAGCACCCAATATCCAGTATTTCTCAGATTTTGGAGCACTTCAGATTTTGAATTTTCAGAATAGAAATTATCATTTTGTACATAGATGTTCATAGCATCATTATTCATGTTAGCTAGACAATGCATATATCCATCAACTGATGAATAGGTAGATAAAATGTGGTGTATCCACATTATTGGGCCATGAAAAGAAACGAAGGTCTGATTTTTATACTAAAACATAGATGAACCTTAGAAAAATAATGCTAAGTGAAAGAAGCTGGGTACAAAGAACTTCATAGTATGATTCCATTTCTATGAAATGCCCTGAAAATGTAAGACTATAGAGACAGAAAACAGATTAGCAGTTGAATAGGGCTGGAGAATTGGGAAGATTGTGAGAGAACAGATATGAGGGGTGTGAGATTTCTTCTCACTGAAAAGAAAAGATCTAAAATTGTGGTAAGGGGTGCACAACACTGAATATAATTTTAAAAAGGCTTTAAACTGTACACTAGAAATGGGTAAATTATGTAATATGTGAATTATATCTCACTAAAACTGTTAAAATATCATTTAGTAAAGCTAATTATTAATTTACATTTCCTAGAAATTTTAATCTCTACATCTGGCCTAATTTTATCACCTAAAATATGTTGAAAAGTAATATTTGGGCTGGGCCCATTTTTAGAGCACAATAAATTATGTTCATTGTGACTTTCATGGAACTGGCTCAAACTTCTGATACGTATATATTTTTTCAATCTTTCTACCAATCAATCTCTAGATAAAAGCACATAACCTTTACAAGAACAAGCTGTCTTATGTTTACCAAACAATTTACTTTGCATATTTTGAAAGATTTACAGTAAATGATTCACTGAGAATATTAAAAGTTTATATTACCTCAAAATCTGTACTTTAATGTTTATTTTAAATCTTCAAATAAAAATGTTTAAAAGTACTTTAAGAAAAGTTGAAGTAGTAAAACAACTTCTAATTCCAAAAAGTAATTTAAATTCAATAACAAAATAGTTTTAAGAATGATTTCTAATAATAGCTGAAAACGGTTTGAAATGTTCTCTTGGCATATGTTCATATCTGTGTGTTTACAATCCTATGAAGTATTCATACAAGTGAGCTCTTCCCTGGTTATGAACAACAATATTGAGAACATCTTTGCATATAAGTAGTCAATTATATTTTTTCTGTACTACTTATCTTTCATCCAGCAAATTTGAGGCTACTTTTTCTCTCCTTTCACTAACAATTATCAAGTTTATCTGAGTCTACCATGTAGTCATTAGAACTGAAACATGTATGATTAAGTATCCATTCTCCAAAACTTTGTCCTCTCTTCAGAAGATCAGAAACATGGTGCTGAGCCCTTCATTTCATCCTACATTTTATTTCTTAGAACAATGATCTCTTTCTCAAGGTAGCATATTTTATTTTCCACTTCCATTTTTCTTTCCTTTCTTATTCCGAGCTTTGCCAGGTTTCCCCAGGGTACCTGCTTCTCATTTCACCTTTATCAGTTTCTCCTGTTCATTAGGAAGTTGTTTCTGGCTCTTCCAAGACTAACTTCAGTAAGACTGACAAAAATAAGGGTAATGCTCTTGTGGAATAAGGAGATTTTACTTTGAAACAATGATATTACATTTAACTATCAATATTATAACATTCTAAGAGCTTGAAAGTTCTTTTCAGATAGGAAATCCGTAAATTTATTTTCTCTACTCCATTTTCCTCTAATTAAATCTTCTTTTCCTCATGCATTCAAGGTAATTTTTCTATTGCAGTATAATTGGTTTTCTTTTTCACTTAATTGGTACTATTACAATGGTATTGTTCTCTGATTTTTTTCTCTGTAAATGGGTAGCTTTTCTTCTACATTATTTGTTAAATGGCTGGGTAGTCTGACCTGATAACCTAACTATTGCATATGCTTGTGTTCCTATATTTAAAAAGCATTCATATTTTGAATTTCCTGATGATTATAATTTTGGATATAATTTTATGCAAATTTAAAATATCTACAAATGTTCACTCTTAGTTTTTCAATTATAGAATGGAAATATATAAATTCCTTTCACAAGGAAATATTTACAGTGTCTTCTATTGTTAATATATATTCAATCTAAATAATAGTGAAATGAAGTATGATATAAAGTAGTTTGAAAAGCCATATGGTTGTGCTGTGGTTTTATTTCTTTAAATTAGTTTTAGGTTATCATTTCTCTTGGCAAAAACTAATTTCCACCTAAATAGTGAGTTTTAATTTATAGTAAAAGTGAAGTTCTTCCATGGATACCAGTAAGTTTCTCCTCCCCACTATCAATGCACAAAAAACACAAAACAGCCTCCCTTACAATGAGTGTAAGCATTTTAATCTTATAAGATGAAAATGCTCTAGAGATCTATTATACCACAAGGTGCATATATGACTGTACTGTATATTTTAGAAATGGTGAAGATGGTAAAACAATGTTTTTTATTACAGTAAAAATATATAGACATTAATAAGAAATCAAAATATAACTTTTTTCTATAGTTTTTGATACTTAAAATTCTTCCTTGGCACTCTTATAGAGTCTTAAACTTATATAAAAATTCTGGAGCCGGGCGTGGTGGCGCACGCTTGTAATCCCAACATTTGGGAGGCTGAGACCAGAGGATCCGGGTTCGTGGCCAACCTCAGCTACCTAGTGAGGCACTCTGCAACTTAGTGAGACCTGGTTTCAAAATAAAGAATAAAAAATAGGGCTGGGGGTGTGGCTCGGAGGTAGAATGCCCCTGAGTTCAATCCCCAGTACCGCTAAAAAAAAAAAAAAAAAAAAAAATTCTGGGAGTCATTTGATACTTAACTATTCTTTTTTTATATTTTTTATTAATTGGTGGATTGTAATCATACATCTTTGTTAGGTACAAGCTGATAAAGGCATATATGCACACATCACCCCACTCCCTCGCCCTCCCTCCTTCGCAAGTTCAGTTTAGTGATTGACTTTGATATATTTGTGAAAGTACATCATGTGCATTAGGGTGTCTCCCCCTAACCCCCATCCATCACCTTCAGTTAAGTCAACTTCTTTGCTTATCTAGGGTTTATTAACTATTCTTCTTATTTAAATCTGTCATACAAGCCGGGCGTGGTGGCGCACTCTTGTAATCCCAGCATTCGGGAGGCTGAGACCGGAGGATCCGGGTTTGCGGCCAGCCTCAGCTACCTAGTGAGGCACTCCGCAACTTAGTGAGACTTGGTTTCAAAATAAAGAATAAAAAATAGGGCTGGGGGTATAGCTCGGAGGTAGAATGCCTCTGAGTTCAATCCCCAGTACCGCAAAAAAAAAAA
>PVLC010020578.1:0-29210 GCA_004027655.1 Graphiurus murinus | reverse complement strand
GTTAATTTTTTTTTTTTTTTTTTTTGTGGGGGAATGGGAGTGCTGGGGATTGAACCCAGGGCCTCCTGCATGCTAAGCATGTTCTCTTATCACTGAGCCATACCCCCATCCTTTGGAGGTAACACCTGTCTTATTGTCTCACTCTCCCTCCTTCTCTAACTCTCCTAGATCTAAAGTTTTATAAACCTTTTAGAGAACATGCCCCTATTATAAAATAATTAGAAGCTTTGTTTTTCAAGTCAGTCAGACCTGGGTTTGTATATGAGCATATCTGCTTTTGTGTGTCCCACTGTTGTGGCCTTCAGCAAGTTTTTTAATCTCCCTAGACTGTAGATATTTTATTTGTTACAACCTTTGAATAACTTTCTCACAGGCTTTTATGAGGGTTAAATAAAACAGTGCATGGAGGTCATTCATTAAGTTATATGGCATCTATTTGGGCCAGTCATTCCACACTTTAACTTGCATTAGGATCATATAAGGAGTAAAAGTATAGGTTGCTATATCATATTTCTAGAGATTATGATTCTGTAATCTTGGGACAGAACCAAAGGATCCACAAGTGTGGATTGTCAGACCCATTCAAATAAACAGAATGAATATTTCTCTTTAGTTGAGTTTTTTCGGGGGTACTAGAGGTTGAACCCAGAGGTATTTTACATCCAAGTTACATACACCCCCATCCAGGAAAATCATATCATTATACACTTTTGGTATGTTAGACTGTGTTTTAAAATTATAGAAAGAATCCCTGTAATTTGTTCTCCTTCATTCTCTTCTTTCTTGAGAAGACTTTTCACCGTTAATTTTAGCTAGCCAAAAGATCACTGGGAAAGTTTGTGAGTTGTGAATATATTTAAACTGTAGAACTGAAAGAAAGAAATGTGAGGGTTGGTTGGTGAAAGGACAGAATTTTAACATTATATGTCCTCACAATGTAGGAATGATACAACTAAGGATAATTGAAGGGAGGGGAAAGAAGGCAGAAGTAGAGCAAGTTCACTGATTACATAATCTTTAATAGGTAGGAGTCAGCTTATCAGTTAAAGCTGGCAAATCAGATAGAAGTATACGTAGATTTAATAATATGTGAGTAAACTCAAAGAAAGATAATATTGTTGACTAGTAGTGGGTGCTAGAAAAGAAGGAAGAAAGGGAGAGGAAATAATGCTAGTTTTAAATACTGTGCTCATAGAACTATTAGGGATGGAAAAGAAATAGAAGAAGAGGATTATAATTATATGGATAACCACCAAAATAACAATTGCACAACACATTAAAGAAAATATAACAAACCTTATAAGAAAATATTTTAAAAATCATCAAAGATGAAGCAGAACATAATCAAAGTATAAAAAAAATCCTCATCAATCATATCAATGCATAGAAATGGCTTTAATTCATCTAATAAAAACAATTCAAGGTTAGGTTACTACTATTATGGGTTGAATTGTTTCCTGCCCCCCAAATTCATATACTGAAGTCTTAACTTTCTGTATCTCAGAATGCAACCTTATTTGAAGAAAGAATATTTACAAAGGTATTAATTTAAAGAGGGATCAATAGATTGGGTCTTAATCTAATATGGCTGGTGTTCTTATAAAAAGGGGAAATTTGGTAGCACAGGCCTGTAATCCTAGTACTGGGGAGGCTGAAACAGGAGTATCACAAGCTTGAGGCCAGCCTTGACAAGTAAAGACCCTGTTTCAAAATTTAAAAAATAGAAATATAAGGCTGGGGGTGTAACTTGGAGTTAGAACATCCCTGAGTTCAATCCCTAGCACCCCCCTCCCAATTTTTTTTTTTTTTGTGTGTGTGTAGTACTGGGTATTGAACTCAGGGGCATTCTACCTCCAAGCTATACCTCCAGATTTATTTTTTTAATTTTTATTTTGGAACAGGGTCTCACTAAGTTGCAGAGGGCCTCATGAGGTTGCTGGTTGCTGAGGCTGGCTGCAAACCTATGATCTTCCTGTTTCACCCTCCCACATACTGAGATTACAAGGATGCACCACCATGCCTGGCCAAAACAAAAAAAACCAAAAAACAAAAAAACAAAAAACCAAAAACCAAGGAAAGTAAATTTGAAAAGAAAGAGACACAGAGACAGGCATGAGGGTAGATGATATGGAGAGACACAGGACAAAGATGCCATCCATACCTTGAGGAGAGAGGCCTGGGCAGATCCTTCCCTCACAGCCTTCAGAAAGAACAAGCCCAACAGACACCTGATCCAGAACTTCTAGCCTCTTGAACTGACAATACATTTCTGTCATTTCAATCACTGAGTCTATAGTAGTATGTTTTGTTATGGCAGCCCTAGAAAACTAATATAGTCACATACTATAGTATAAGAGGTGCTTTACAACAAAGTAATTAAAAATATTGAAAATATGGTGCATATTAATTACACAGAGTGATGGGATTCATTGGGACATATTTGTACATAAATAAAAATATAACTTGATAAAAATATTGAAAATAAAAGCAAGGTGAACTGTATCCAGGTAAATATCAATAACAAAGAAAGTAGGGTTTCTGAAAGCATTAAATAAAATAAAGAGTCGGTCATCATGAAAATAAAAGGGCTATAAGTATATTTGCATTAAATAGTATATCCATATATTCATAAAAAGAAATTAAAGAAGAATCAGAAACACAATAGTACGAAATTTTAATTTACCTATGGATCATGACAGATTGAGTGAACAAAATATAAAATAGAATATAGGAATTTTTAGTAGCATAATTAACAAGGATGCTCTAAGGGGTAAATTTAGAATACTGTATTCTGAATATAGAGACTATGCTTTCTTTTCATTTTGCCTACCAAATATTTACCAAAATTGACTCTGCATTGTTACAAATCTATAATAAAAATTAAAAATTAGGCATAATTTAATACTACTAGAAATTAGAAGACAGGAAATAAATTCCAAAAAGCCACGCTGTTTTAATCAACTCTTGGGTAAACATAATATTTTAGAATATTTTATAAACAACAAAAATGAAAACATTCCTTTTATGTACCCTGCCAAAGCAGAGCTTAGTTGAAAACACTTTAATATATGAAAAAACAATAGTAAAAGAACAATAAAATCAGTGGAGATAAGCAGAAAGAGGAAACAATAAATATAAAAGACAAAATTAATGAGTCAACAAACTATAGCATTAAGAAACTTTAATGTGAAAGTACTTCACTGGTTTAGTTTTTTTTGTTTGTTTGTTTTGTTTTTTAACAGAAAGTCAACCCAGTAAAGGAAAAAAAAAAATAGAAAAGAAAAGAAAAAAAAAACCAACCCTACAAGCAAGCTCATATCATAATGTAGTAATTGATAACTACAGAAAGAGGAAAATTATGAGTACATCTCTATTAGCTGAACAAATAAAATCAAAAAGCTTGGATAAAATGGAAATTATTCTAATATTTGCAGTAAGGTGGCAGGGAGCGGGAAGGCACCCTGGAAATGACCTTGCCCTTCACCCTGCTCCATGCCAGTCATCAGCACTGTAGTCCACCAACTGATTTACTTAAGTCAAAATAAAATTCTCTTTTCAAGAAAACAACAACAAAAAAGGAAATTATTCTAGGAAAACATAATTTTCTCCATGTGTGTATGTGTAAGGATCAGATTTAAAAAGCTAAACTGAAAATACATGCCAGCTTCAAATGCTGTCACAAAAGATGCTTTTTTCCCTTTTTTCTCATTCACTCAAAACATTTATTGGGCATGTAGGGTATGCTCTTTTCATTGTTCAGAAGATTAGCATTTCTAAGATAAGTGAATGCCTAAATTCACACCTGATAGTAGAAGAAATTGTATTTGCTCTTTCCGCTTTTTAAAATTGTATATATTTAAGATATGCAGTATGCTGCTTTGATATACATAATGAAATAGTTACTATAGTAAAACTATTTAACATATCTCACAGAAGAATTCTAACATACTCAAATTTTTTTTTTTTTTTTTTGCGGTACTGGAGATGGAACTCAGGGGCATTCTACCTTCGAGTTATACCCCCAGCCCTTTTTTTTAGTCTTTATTTTGAAACCGAGTCTCACTAAGTTGCGGAGTGCCTCACTAGGTAGCTGAGGCTGGCCTCGAACCCGGATCCTCTGGTCTCAGCCTCCCGAATGCTGGGATTACAAGCGTGCGCCACCACGCCCGGCTCTAACATACTCTTAAAAACAGATAATTCTCAGCCTGGCCTGGTGGTGCACACCGTAATCCCAGGGGAGCCTGGGTCAGGAGAATCACAGGTTGAAGGCTAGCCTTAGCAACTTAGCCAGGCCCTCAACAACTTAGTGAGACCTTGTTTCCAAATAGAAACTAGGAAGGACTGGGGGTGTAGCTCAGAGGTAAACTCCCCCCAGATTCAATCCCCAGTACCACAAAACAAAAACAAAACATGATTCTCTTAAACTTTTTCAGAGCACTGAAAATTTAAACAGCCATCCAATTTTTTTTCAGTGTGGCAATAAAGCATTCATATCAAAGCCTGATAAAGATTTCATCCTCTCCAAAATACTAGAGATCAATCAAACTTATTACTATTGATAAAAAAAAAACCCTAAATAAAAAATTTACAAACAGGATCTAGTGTTTCAATGAGGAAAGATGAGTGATGGTAACACATTAAAAAGAATTATTTATCATCACCAAATAGAGTTTATTCCCTGTATCCAGTACTTTAAAAATATGTAGAATTTACCATATGAATAAATCTAAAGAGGCCTGAAGTGTAGCTTGGTTGTGGGCCTGTCATATGGGAAGCCTGGGCTTCTATCCACAGCACTGAAACAACAACAAAAATCTGAGGAGAAAAAATGCATGATACTCCATGGATGCTGAAATCCAACATGTTTTTTATTTTAAAAAAAGTTATTTAACTAGGGATAGGTGTTTTATATTGTATATATATATCAGTCCCAAATCTGGCCTCTCACTTAATGAGAAAAATAAAGGTATTTTCACTAATACCCAGAACAAATAGGAATACATTATAACTGCTGCTCTATATTGCGCTACATTTCACTTTGAAGCAGAAAGTAGATGAGAGGGGAAAAAATCATAAAAATTAGAAAGGAGGAGGCAAAACTACTGCTATTGAAGATTTATTCATTCAAGATTTATTGAGCCCCACTATAGTCTAGGGACTGATGAATAAAGATAATAGAAATTTCCTTTGTTTATGGATCTTACATTCCGGTAATGTTATTATGTGATTGTATGCCTGGAAAATTAAGGGAATGGAGTGTAAAACTACCACAGATAATATGAATTTTTAGTACGAAATTACTAACCAAAACCCATTAGCTTTCATATATATGCAAATAATCAGTTAAAAGATCAGAAGAAGTTATCTTATTTAAAATAGAAACAAACAAGAAAATCTGTAGGAATAAACATAGAAAGATATGTGCAAGACCTATTTGAGGAAGGTTTTTAAACATTCTTGAAGGACACAAAGACAGATTGAGTAAGGATGTTAATTCACCCTACATTAATTTAACAAATTGGTGTGATCGTTAAAATACCAACAAGTTTGCTTGTTTGACATTTGTTTATTTTGAAAATAGATAAGTTAATTCTGAAGTTGACATAGAGAAAGAATTCTGAGAAGACTGACTGCATATTACTGATTCATGAATAATGATTAGCAGAGGAAGAATATAGTTGGTTTTTCATCTGGAATAAGCTGAATAACAATATATTTGGGGTAGCCATAGGGAAATAAATAATATTAGATTCATATTTCACACTGAATACCATTGTATATTCCAAATACACTAAAGATTTGAATATATCAAAACCCTAAATATATTAAAAGGAAACCCAGGAGAAGGTTTTTTTTTTATTTTTATTTTTTTTAAATGGTGTTGGGGATTGGACTTAGGGGCATTCTACCTCTGAGTTATATACCCTTAACCCTATTTTATTCTTCGTATTTTTAATTTTGAATCAGGGACTCATTAAGTTGCTAAGGGCCTCGCTAAGTTGCTAAGACTGTCCCTTGAACCTGCCTCAGCCTTCCAGGTGTGCATCACCATGCCCTGTCAGAAGTGTTTTGTTGTTGTTGTTGTTGTTTTTAATAAAGAAGGCTTTTATATTATGACTCCAAATTTAGAAGATATTGCAGAAATATTTATAAATTCAAATATATTTTTAGCAAACATCTGTAGATGAGAAACAAGCAAAAAAATCATAAGCAAATTCTAAAACAAAAGTAATATGCCAGTATTAAAATATGCAATTTATAGTACAGACAAGGGTTTTTAAGCACCCTAATAAATGAAGAAGTACTACAAATAAATGAAGAAAAGAATGAAACCAAGAAAAGAAAAAAAAAAACACTAAGCAGTAGACATGAGTACACTCTTCACAAAAAGGGAAATACAGGTGATTTTTAAAAAACAGGAAGAGATGCTTCTCTCATTTAAAAAAAAAATCAAAACTATACTGGTATGCTATTTTTTTACAGATCAGACTGGAAAAAAAGGAAAAAAAAGTCTAATATGCTCTGTTGAGGAGACTTTGGGAAACAGACAGTCTTGCTTATGAGAATAAAGTTGATAAAATCACCAGAGAGAGAGAGAAAGAGAGAGAGAGAGAAAATTGTGTGTGTGTGTGTGTGTGTGTGTGTGTGTGTGTGTGTGTGCGCGCCCACGCACGCATCCCCATATATGATACTGGGGATGGAACCCAGAAGCATTATAATTCAAGCTACACCCCCAGCCCTGTTTTTTATTGTTCTAAAACAGGGTCTCACTATATTGTGGAGGGCCTCACTAAGTTTCTGAGGCTGGCCATGAACCTGCAATCCTCCTGTTTCAACCTCCCAAGTACTGGGATTACAAGCATGCGCCATCATGCCCAGCTGAGAGTACTTCTTAAATATTGAAATAAATTACAAAAGCATAAAATTTTTGTAATTTGATCAACAACTTTCACTTCTAGCAATTTATCCCATGGCTAAAGCTGTACAAAATGACCCATGACAAGCTTATTTATTGTGGCATTGTTTCTAGCGGTAGAAGTTTGGATGATACCTAAAGTTCATTAATAGCAGAATGAGTAGGTAAGTTATAGTGTATCTCTACAGTTCTATGAAAGAATGTGGATGTTTTCTGCCCAGTGATATGGAAATATTCCAAGATACATTGTGAAGTAAAAAGCTCAAAGACCAGCACAAAGACCACTATACACTACCATTTGTGTGATTAGAGTGGAATATAGGAATACATATTCAGGTTTCTTTTTATTTGTATGTAACAGCTCTGGAAAGAAACTAATTTAATAAATGCTAAGGAAAGGAGGAATGAAGAAAACAGGAATGAGTTTGGAAGGTGAAACTTTGGACAGTTTCTAGTTTATGAACCATGGAAATGTTTTCTCTACTAATGAACTTCACTTTAATGGACATGATGTACATTCACAAATTCATCATTGTCAATCACAGTGTCCTGCATGGGGAGGGCGAGGGAGTGGGGCAGGAGCTAAAGGAGGGCTCACAGAGTGCTGTGTGCATGTGTGCCTCTATCACTCTGAACTTCATCACGATAAATGATTACGATGTACCAATAAAATAAAATAAATTGAAATGAAAAATGAATTTCTCTAGGAAAATGGTATCACTAAAGTATGTCGTAGGAAGTGAGTTTTCCTCTCCTATATTTTTGATTAAGAAAAGCATGAATGGAGAGTGTAGATAACGTCATTATTTAAAAAAAAAAAAGTACCCAGGTATATGCCACATGTAAGGCTGGTGAATAACATTTATAGGCACCAGGTAAGCACATAGGTTTTGGATACTGGCTTTGTACTAAGGCCATTTGCTGTGTTTTCTGTGTATCTAACTATCTTAAACCTTTCACACCACCATGACAGTACCAGAGGCTAAATGGCTTAAATGACAGTCATTTATCCCTCACAGTTCTGGAGGCTGGAAATCTGAGATTGGGGTGCCAGTCTGGTCCACTTCTTGGTGAAAGCCTTCTTCCTCTTGTGACAGAGAAAAAGGAGGCAAGCTCTCTGGTGCATCTTCTTATAAGAGCATTGATCTCATTAGAAGAGCAGAGCCCTGCGCACTTGCCAAAGGCCCCACCTCCTAATACCATCCCACTGGAGAGTGGGGTTTCAACATGTGAATTGGGGTACACAAAGCCCTTGACTTGCTTGAGATGTTTTCGGAAGGTGTCATATGTACATTCCACCCTTTTAATTTGAGGGTTGCTCGGCTTGCCTTCCCGCCACTCCTTCTTTGGTTGTTTTCCTTTATCATTAATCTTAAAACAAAGATAGAATAAATAAAGGACTGGAAGTCACCTGGCTTAGTTTTGTTGCCTAGTAGGTCACCCTCACATGATAGGATGCTCTAACATTTTTTTTTTTTGTGTGTGTGTGTGTGTGTGGTACTGGGGATGGAACCCAGGGGCATTCTACCTCCGAGTTATAGCCCCAGTCCTATTTTTTACTGTTTATTTTGAAACAGGGTCTTGCTATGCTGCTGATGGCCTCACTAAGTAGCTGAGGCTGGCTGCGAACCTGTGATCCTCCTATTTCATCCTCCCAAGTACTGTGATTACAAGTGTGCAGCACCACTCCCACCACTCCCAGCTCTAACGTGAAGAGAAGTGAGAGACAGAAAAAAAGAAAACTAACCTTTACCCTGTTTACATATATATATTCACATTTAGTTCTTACTGTTATCCCATTTAGGTTGATAAATAATAAGTTATTTAAATATAAATAATAATAATAACTATTATTATTATTGTAGTGACAGGGATTGAACCCCAGACTTTGTGCATACCAGGCAAGCATTCTACTATTGAACTACAGTCCTTGTCCTCAACCCTTATATCTATAGATGAGGAAACTGAAGCTCAGATAAGTCAGTGCAGTGAGGAATTCAACCTAGGCCTTTCTTGGTACTGGGGATTGAACCCAGGGGCATTCTACCTCCAAGCCATACCCCAAGTCCTATTTTTTATTCTTTATTTTGAAACAGGGTCTCACTAAGTTTCGGAGCGCCTCACTAGGTAGCTGAGGCTGGCCGAGAACCCGGATCCTCCTGTCTCAGCCTCCCAAATTCTCGGATTACAAGTGTGCGCCACCACGCCTGGCTCCAACCGAGGCCTTTCATCTTAGGGTCATCTTTGTTTTCTCCACCAAGCTTTCTTCTTTAAGTAACATATAGTCTTATTGGTTGTAGTGGAGTACACCTGTATGCACAGTACTTGGGAGGCTGAGACAGGAGGATTGAAGGTTCAAGACCACCCTCAGCAACTTAGTGAGACTGTTTCAAAGAATAAAAAATAAAATTGGGCTGAGAGTATGGCTCAGAGGTAGAATGCCTCTGGGTTCAATTACCAGTACTGCAAATAAAATAAAATAATAAAAATAAAATATAAAATAATAAAATAAGATTAAAATTAAATGATAAAATAAAGTGTAGTCTTAGTAAAAAAAACCTGCTGTCTCTGATACATCAAAAGGAATGACTAAGCCGGGCATGGTGGCACACTCTTGTAATTCCAGTATTTGGGAGGCTGAGACTGGAGGATCCGGGTTCGCGGCCAGCCTCAGCTACTTAGTGAGGCCCTCCACAACTTAGTGAGACCCTGTTTCAAAATAAAGAATAAAATATAGAGCTGGGGGTATAGCTTGGAGGTAGAATGCCCCTGAGTTCAATCCCCAGTACCGCATAAAAAAATAAATAAATAAAATAAAAAGAATGACTAAGAGAATGAATAGAAGAGGCAAGAAGTTCATGAAGAAAGAGAGGGGAAGAGAAACATGTTTGGTAGTAGATATGGTACATTAGGCATTGGGGGATTTTACTCATGTTTTTTGTCTGTCCTACATTATCCAGAGAGGTGTATATAACATCCCCCCTATAATCCCAATACTTGGGAGACTGAGACAGAAGGATCACAGGTTCATGGCCAGCCACAGTGACTTAGGCCCTCAGCAACTTAGTGAGACCCTGTTTCCAAATAAAAATAAACAAACAAAAAGTGCTGAGGGTGTAGAATGCCCCTGGGTTCAATCCCCAGTACACACACACACACACACACACACACACACACACACCCCACACAAAATAACCCCCCCCCCAAAAAAAAAAAAAAAACTGAGACATGCATAAGGCCAGATCTGTTTATGGTGAAAATGAGAATAGATTGAACCTGATTTTCCTGGTACCTTGTTTCCTAGCACCCGGATGAAAAGAGATTGGAGGGCCTCTCCAAGCAGCTGGACTGGGATGTTCAAAGCATACAGCGCTGGTTTCGACAGAGACGCAACCAGGAGAAGCCCAGCACCCTGACGAGGTTCTGTGAGAGCATGTGAGTTGCTGTTTTTCCTTGTGAACATAAAACCTGCCTCAGTATTCATGCCTTCCCACAGGTGAAGAGCAGGAGAGCCATACAGGCTCTGGCAGTCCTTAAAAAGCATGCCATCTGGTGAGAAAATACTTCAGGAAAAACGGGGAGGTGGGGAGCAGGAATTTGTAAGATTTGTGATTTCTATTTGAATGTAGTAAAGTTTGTTTCCTCATAGAGCTCTTTCAAAATAAGTAGATTGCAAGGGTCTAGCATGGTATTTTCAACTGGCCATCCTTGAAATGGAGCATTAAAAGTCAATACTTTACAGACACTGACAGTTTAAATTTTATTAGAAGGGATGTGGTTAAGACATTTTTGCCATTGACAAAAATTAGATACCAGGATAATAATCAGAGGGCCAAAACAATATTCTGCATTCCTGGAAGTTTAAGAAAAGGCTATGATCTATTTCTGGGTGAGTTTAATTGAAGTATTGCTTGAAAGTAGGGGAGGAAATAAAAATCTCATCCATTTCTGAAATGTGAATGTGATAATGTACAAGTTAGGTCAGTAAAATTGTTAAAAATGATAGAAGACCCACATAGAACTCTTCCAGCATGGTGATATCTTCAGATGGTGATACTCAATATGCTAAGGAAAATCAGAGGAAGAAAGTTGAGGCATTGAGCACATCCCCAACAGAGAGGAGACTGCCTCGAGAATCGGCACCCCATTGAGTCTTCATCTTTTGGAATGTGGCTATTTCTTCGTCCAATAGTTCTTTCTTTAGAGCGCTTTCCCTGACACCTGGACATTTAAAAGGTAGTGCTATCAGTATAGGTCCCTTAGCTGTGGGCCGTATCTATTTGGAATTACAATTACAGTTTCAGATTTGCCTTCAATTAGGCCAGAAAAAAAAATTAACAACCTCAACCTAAGACTATCTTAGACTTGGAGAGAAATTTAATGTTATGGGAGAATGAATTGGAGGCAAAATAATATCATAAATTCCTAGGGCTGAGTAAATATGGAAAGCATAAATAGGATCTTCAGGAGGTCAGCATATTTATAAAATCTAGACAAACAGCCCAGTAGATAACAATCTACAGAAATTTCCTATAATTAAACTTAGCAGCAGTTTTATGGAAGGATTTATGCATCTTGGCTCCTGATCAAAAGCCGAAATTGCTTCCTGACCTGGCCCTGCTGCAGAGGCCAAGACCTGGGCTCCAACATCGAGCCATGCGTCTTAGTAGGGGTGAAGTTGCAACTTGGTGTGTGCCCACATGCTTGAATTCATGTTCCCTTCCCCTTCTCTAACTTACTTCTTTGGTGACTCAGTGCCATCCCTTTCTATACTATACTGAGTTTACAACAGTTTTTTTTTTTTTTTTTTTTCCAAATACAAAAGCACATAGGCACCAGGCCTCTGGAAATATTGCTAAAATGCAGATTCGGATTCTTTTGGTCTGAGAGGGCAGCTGATACTCTGCATTTTTAACAAGTTCACAGATGATGCCGATGCTGCTGACCCATGGGCCACATTTTGAGTAGTAAAGACTGGCACTAGACTCCTCTGTATGTCTTTTCTCTGAATTCAGCTGTTTTTATGTACCCCAGTAAACAGGAAAGTCACAGTTACATTCAATCAGGAACATTTCTAGATGGTTGCTAGAGGCATGGCAATGTGAAAGCAAAATGGTAGGAAGAGGGCAGTACAAAAAGTATATATTAGGATCTTTCCCCCCAAGAAACTTATAACAATGTCAAGAAGATAGGACTGAGTGTGATTGGGGAAATTATGTTTAAAAAGTAATTAGATATGTGCGTTAAGCAATTGGTATAGACAGTCAGTAACTAATGATTAAAGAAAAAAGATAGACTGTGAATAGGAGGCACACGGGGCGGGGGTGTCCCTGGGACTGGCACTGGGTCAATGCCAGTAGCCTTTGACTGCCGTGTTTCATGGCGCTGACGAGCTCTTGTTTTGACATTCCCTTCTTCCTTGGCTTCTGGGCTGGCTGTAGTTTCTTCTGTGTTTTCCAAGGACTTTCCTTTGCATTATTTAGTCTGCATTTCTCCTGTGGTTTTTTAAGGTGCTACTTCGGATTCAGACTTCGACCTCTATTTTTCTTAATCTGCTTTTCATTCTCTGCAGAGAAATGATTTCCTCTCACTCAGTGATTTAAAAACCCTGTCTCTAGTGCAAATGTTTCTTTTAAGGCGTGTCCTTCTATCTCCAACTGGCAACTCTGATTTAGTTCTACTCTTCTTCTGCATGCCTCTGTTTTGTAACAAACGGCTAGAAGCAGAAATCCACCAGCCGCTGAGTTCCATTAATTCTTTGTGAATTCACTACTCTTTACAGACAAGACCTTGATCAATCTGATAGGTCTCCTTATCATCTTCCATACATTTAGGTATTTTGCTTGCTACTACCCCCCCCCAAATATTGTCCTAAAAAATTACTATTCCCACATTCTGCTGCATTAAAACCTTGATGATTTTCCTACAACTCCAGGATAAGTATTAAGTGCCTCAGCGGATCACTAGATTGTGGCCTTTACCTGTTTGATGTCTGTCACTCAGTTGACTTCTCTGTAGAAGGTTGTGTGTCACTGAACATACCTTGTTAATCCCTGCCTTGCTTTGTGTGGTGTTCCTGATGTAGAACCAACCCCCACTTCCTATGCCCCATCCATTTGGCCCCTTCCTACTCCTCAAATCCTAGGCCCTCTCTGAAGTGTGGCCTGGCTATTGGGTCTGGAGTGGGTACAGCTTCTCAGAATCCTCAGAGCCCTTATTGTAAATACTGGTAATTTAATACTGAACAATGTCTTGCTATATGTGATTACTTAGATGTGCTTCACTTGGCTACCTGTTTCTATCCCAGTTTTATCATTAGTGTTCACTGAAACACACTAATGTAATGAAATATAATGAGGGCTCTGCCTTGCTCTTTCTTGTGTTCTTCTCAGCTTGAACCATAACATGCAAACTGCACCAAAGAAATATGTTAAGTGACTGGGTGTTAAGATGGCATTGTTCTGGAAGGAGCTGCTGATCTATATTGCCACTTGGCCCCACAACTGAAGAGTGCCTAAAATACACTGATTTAGCATAAATTTTGTTCTAAGCAAATTACCTGACTCTGGAAATCTCCTTGACAATTTTAAAGGAGGAATTTAAAGAAGAGAGCTGGGCACAGTGGTATTTGCCTCTAGTCCCAGCTACTATGGAGGCTTAGGACAGAGGATCACTTGAACCCATACATCCAGGATGTCTTATTCAGTAAAATGACTTGAACCCATACAAGTTCAAGACCAGCCTGGGCAACAAAGTGGGATTCCATGTGAAAAACAAACAAACAAACAAACAAAGCTAAACAAAAAATAAATTCAAAGGAAAGTATTGGATGTGAAAGGAGAATATTTAAGAAATACCATGTGTGATAAAGTTGAATTATATAGGTCTGTGTAGGCATGTGTGTATCATAGTTATTTGCCTATAAAAATGATCCAGTTTGATTGTTCTTGATTGTTCTTAACCAGGGAACTATTTCATAGTCACCTAGTGAGCTTTTCAAAATACACAAGTCCAGGATGTCTTATTCAGTAAAATGACGCAGGTCGGGGATTTAGGCATGCATTTATACAAGAAATATCTAAAGTACATGTCTGACACACATGCCTTGTTCAAAAAGAGCAGTCACTCCTTTTCACAAATAGTAAAAATCAAATTAGAAAGTAGGAGAACACAAATGTGGGGATACAGACAAATATGTGAAGAATCTATAGTTTTTCTATTATAAAAGCTTTTGTTTAGAGAATAGAGAGTTCTTTCAGGGGAATTGTGCTTAATCTTTCATCAGTATGAAATAGCACCAACATGCATCCCAAACAATGCTTGTAAGCATCTGCCAGCACATCCAACTTTTGGCACACCCAGTTAATGAAGATGAACCGAGTAGGAGAAGTTGTTCCATGAGTAATGTGCTGAACATTGATGTAATTTTTCCCCCTCTAGCTTGATGTCAGTCATTCACAGCTGTCTCAGTTTTGATGACTCTTTCTTCCAGAAGCATTTAAATCCTTATTGGCAACTGACGTGGATATTTTCAAGGGAGAGTGGAGAATTTGTAAAATGAGATGTCATGTCAGACATTTTAGGAGGAATTGATTCAGAATGGAAGCTGGTGCTGGTTGGGATTCTGCTGAAACTGCGCCATCTTCCTCCAACAATTGCATCAGAATTGTATGTTTTATCATTCAGGACAATTTCAAATAAGCAATACTTGCAGTAAAAAAAAAAAAAAAAAAAAAAAAAAAAATCTGCAGGAAGAGGTAGAGATAATATGTGAGAATAATGGCTTCTTTGTCATTTGTGCCCTACCTGTGGCTCATCATTTTTGAATATCATGCAACACATTTAATAGCACATGTTAGGGGGTAAATATTATACATCACTTTCATTTAAGCAACCTCCAGTTGACTTGAAGGATGAATCTCCCATATGATAACCTTAAAATGTTCACACTTTACAGATTACTACTAATTTATTTGAACTGAAGTTTTCTCCATATGGTACTGAAGTTATAGCCTTATGTTGTAAAAGATGAGGGGCTAAGATTCCCTTTTCTTTAGGCATTCCATTTTAAAGTTTATGTGGATTAAAACTAACCTCCATATGCTGCCATATCTGAATACACTGTATTTGTGCCCTACCTGTGCTCATCATTTTTGAATATCATGCAGCACATTTAATAGCACATGTTAGGGGTAAATATTATACATCCCATATGAAATTGTAATCAAAAATACTTTTATTAATGCATCGCAATTACATGTCATAGTGAGGGTCATTGTGATACAAACATTCTTGTGTGCAGCTCTTGTTGTATTTCCTTCCATATTCCATCATTCTGTCCCTTCCTCCCTCCCCATGCATATTAGTGAAGTTGATAGTAATATCTTCATTTATTGCCATAGTAATAGTTGTTTTCTTCCTTAGTCCTCTTATTCCCTCTCCCCAACACCCCCCTCAATTCCCTTTCACTATTCTATAGATCTCTTTCTTTTAAAAGATTTTAATCAGATATCTTTATTCTTTAAAAAAAACTAATTTTATTAGTACATTGCAGTTGTATATCATACGAAGGTTGAGTGTGATACAAATATACATGCACACAGTTCTTGCTGTGTTTCCTTCCACATCCCACCCTGCTCCTCCCCCTCCTATACATGCTAATGAAAGTGGTGGTAATGCCTTCACTAATTGCCATAGTATTATTTGAACTGTTTCCTTCCTCAGTCTTCTTTTCCCCCCTTCTGATTCCCTCCCCCAACCCACTTCCACTATCCTATAGTCTCTCTCCACATTATTTAGAGTCCCTTAGGTTTGCTATTTTCTCTCTAGCCACTACGTATGAGAGAAAAGATATAACCCTTGACTTTCTGAGACTGGCTGAGCTCACTAAGCATGATATTCTCTAGTGCCATCCATTTTCCTGCAAAGCCAGATGAAATTGTGATTTTATTTCTGCAAAGAAGCCCTATGATTTTTCTTAATTTATGGTACCATTGAATTCAGGATAATTCATCAATGAGAAATAAGTGGCTTTACCAACTGTCCTCATGCCACAATTCAGTCACTGTGAATATAAAGAGCAATTTTTACTTGAATAAATCAATAATACTATTCTGTGACCTTTGTCAGAAAGTAGAGCCTAATAATGGGGTGAAGGAACATGAATGGGGGTGAATAGGAATCGAAATTTGAGTCTCTTAGATCTCTTAATATCAGATCAGTCTTTTTACTTATTTGTTTATTTATTTATTTTATATGCTTTTATTGGTGCATTCAAATCTCACATCATAATGTAAATTATATGGTGAATATCTCCACAAAGTTTTCATACATAGCCACCCATTTGCAAAAACACCAATTGAATATTTATAAATTGTTTTCATATCTTCCATACTAGGGATAGGCAAAGTTTTGCCAGAGAAAAAGCTCAGTTGTGATTATTTTCTTCATAGAACATGTGATGAGCTGGGCACATCTGTATTGCCCAGTATTGGTGGTGCACACCTGTAGTCCCAATACTTGGGAGGCTGAGCCAGGAGGATCACAAACCTCAGCAACTTAGCAAGGTCCTCTGCAACTTAGTGAGACCCTATTCAAAAAAAAAAGATAGGGCTAGGGGTGTAGCTCAGAGGTAGAGTGCCCCTGGGTTCAATCCCCATTCAATCCCCAGTGACACACACACACACACACACACACACACACACACACACACACGGTATATAAGTATGTTTCACACACACACACGGTATATAAGTATGTTTTACAAAATACTCCTGATGATTGATGCAGTTTATGAAGAAGGGAATAAAAAAGTGTTATCTTTTAAGAACAATGGCATTTTCCTTTTTTTAAAGTATTGGGATATGTGATTAGCAATATTAGATGCTGATCCAAAGAATAGAAAAAAATCATAAAACTAGAGGTCTGCCTCTCAGTTCTTGGGAAGTGCAGGGTTGAGCTGTGCTGCTGCTGTGGTGATGGGAATGGACAAATGCCCATTAATAGAAAACAGCCCCTGGTTTGGGGAGCACCTGTACCCACAGCACACAAAAGCCTACTTACTGCTCAGTGAATGTCTTGGTGTTCAGGACTAGTATTTTAAGCACCTTTAAGTCTGTGGGTTGCATTCAGTTCAGTTTTGACTTTGGGGCAGAGGTCAACAAACTTTTCCTGTAAATGGCCAGAAAGTAAAATATTTTAGACCATCATGGACTTGGTTGCAATTATAATTCTGTTGTTGTGGCACAAAAACATCCATGTTTGACAATGCAAGCGTATGGGGCTGGGTTCCAAGAAAGCTTTATTTATGGAGGCTGAGATTTGAATATGTCATTTCTGAGTGTCACAAAGTATATATTTCCATACGGAAACAGAGAGCTGGCTGGATGTGGCCTGAGAACAAGTTTGCTGAACCCTGCCTTAGAGTTATAATAATCATGGTAGTTCTTTTAGAGTTCCAAAAAAATGGAATGTGGTCTCAGTGCCAGGTACAGTTACCTTCTCAGAATTTTTCCGTATAACAGAAACACTATAACAGACCTGGAATGGTACATCAGCCTTCAGTATTCCTGGGATGTGGTACCTCGAGGGTGTGCAGCTTCATTTAGACCAACCCAGTGTTCTTTGAAGCTGTTCCTGTCCTCAAAGCAACATCACTTACAGAATACAAGTTCTGAAGATTGATGAGCTGGACGAAGGGCAGTCTGCTCTTTTGCCCTGAGCATGCTTTTGAAGTCTCTCTCCCTCTTTCTATTCTGAACCTACCATCTGTGACAAGTGAACTCAGGTTTTCCATTTAGATCGAGCCTCTCACATTCTTTGATGGCATATGGCTAGGCCTCTCATTTCATGCGTACTGGCTAATTAAGGAAAACAGATTTTTGCTAAAAATATCAGGCAGGCCATACCTTGGTCAAGCTGGCTATATTGGGGACTTCTGCACGCTGCTCGCATTTGATTGGTCAGTTTTTCTTTAGATCCTTAATTTCTAAAGGCTTTTTTAAAAATAATAATTTTCCAGTGATTTTGTTCAACATTGAGTTGGATGGTGATAAAGAAGACATATATGAAGGAATAACCAAATTTATTAAGGCCTAATGTTCCTAATTAACATTTGGCTGCCATTTAAAATTTTTTCACCTTTATTTATTTATTTTAAAAATTATTTTAGTGGCCCGTGCCAATTATTCATCATAGCGAGGTTCAGTGTGATAAAAATCATACATGCACATGGCTCTTGTGTATTTCACTCCCATCTCACCCTGCTCACCCCTCCCCCTCCCCATGGTAGTGAATTGGTAGTTATACCTTCACATATTACCATTGTATTATTTGAACTGTTTCCTTCTTCAGTCCCCCCTCTGTCCCCCTACGTAACTCTTTTCCCCAACCCCCTTTACTACTATACACTTCTCTCTTTGCCTTATTTAAAGTCCCTTATGTTTCCTATTTTCTCTCTAGCTTTTACATCTGAGAGAAAACATACAACCCTTGACTTTCTGAAGTTGACTGATTTTACTTAGCATAATTTTCTCCAGTTCCACCTACTTTACTTCAAATGTCTTATTTATTTATTTATTTACTGAGGATTGAACCCAGGGGCATTCTACCTCTAAGCTACACCCTCAGTCCTATTTTATTATTATTATTTTGAAGTAGGGTGTCATAAAGTTGTGGAGGACCTCGCTAGTTTGCTGAGACTGGCTTCAAACCTGTGATCCTCCTGACTCAGCCTCCCAGGTACTGGAATTATAGGTGTGGGCCACCATGCCTGGCTTAAATGCCATAGTTTTGTTCTTCTTTATGGCTGAATTGGCTGCCATTTTTTTTTTATCTATATACAGTTTCTATTTCTTGTTTAATCTATTTTGAAAGTAATTTGGTTCTGATTTAAAAGAATCATACAAATCATTATAATCAATTATAATTATAAAGGTTATATCCAAGTATGAATAATGGTCATAAAAATTTGGGGAAATTTACTTCAAAGATGACTATCCTATGGGTTATGAATATAACTGATAATATTCAATACTTTAATATTTATAACTTATAGTATCATATTTTATCCATGTGTCAACACAAATATACATGCATATACAGTGCTGTGTGCCTGTGTTTGGTGCTTGCACTTCTTGAGTTTTTTTTTTTTTTTTTTTTTTTTTTCATAAAACCTGCCTCATCAAAGTGCCTGAAGAAGGCTATAGAAACATTATGGTTTCTGTTTCATCTTCAGTATCTGCAAGTAATTCAGTATCTGAGTAGCAGCACTGTCAGTTATGTTGTAATATTAAATATCCATTCCTAAAAATGGCCACACTGTGCAAAATTGCACAATAGCAACGAAACAAAATAACATAGGGCTTGTGAAAATAATGAGCTGGTGGCATAACAACTCAGAAACCTCATCAGTAACACATCAAAAACAAGAAAAGCAAGGAACTTAGTAAAAAATAGTAGCTCAGTTTTATATGCATTAATTGGCCAAGAGATATATAACTGCTATAAAAATTTGGCACTTTTCTTTGAAAAAGGCCCAGAGTTTGCTTGTAGACGTTCACATTGGTTTGCTGGTTTTCCACGGCTGTCACAACAAAATACCACAGACCAGGTGGCTTATGCAGAAAATTTATTTTCTCACAATTCTAGAGGTTGGAAGTCTGAGATCAAGGTGTTGCTGGGTTTGGTTTCTCCTTAGGTCTCTTTTCTTGGTCTTTCCTCTGTGTGTGCACATTCACTGTGTCACCTCCTCATATTATAAGGACACCACACATATTGGAGCAGGGCTCCACCCTTATAAACCCATGCAACCCTAATTACCTCCTTAAAGCCTCAGTCTCCATATACTCACATTGGGACATAGGGTTTCCATGTATGCAACTGGGGTAGAGTTCAGTCCATAGCATGTTGGAAGGGTTGCAGCTTGTGAGTTATGTGAGGTGGTAGAAAGGGGGGGATCTGAATCAGAGGGAAAGTTGTAGCACCATATGGGTGTGGTGTCTTGTAGCTAGTGAGGGGGTGGTGAGTGTCAGCTGCCTTTCGCATCACCCCTTGTCTGTCATTAGTCATGGGGGTGTAACACACGTATTAGTCAGTCACAACCCTGCACTGGCAGTGGGACCCCTCAGAGCCACAGCCATGTCACCTATTAGAGGCAGCTCTGACACTTGTCATTTGGGGAGGAGATTCAAGGAGATGCAAGGATGCAACTTAGAATGAAGCTCTTTGATTCTTTGATTCTGCAGAACCCATGTGGATTCACCGGACTATTGACTTGGACATTATACACACAGACACACACACACACACACACACACACACACACACACACACACACATGAAAAAGGTACAAAACCAATGTGAGTTCAGAGCCCCAGTACTGCTGCTTGCTGCTGTATGGCAGCCTGACAGAAGTGGAGGAGAAAATGTGTCCTCTGCCTCAGCAGGGAGCCGTGCCCACTGTGCCTGCAGAAGCCAAGGCTTTTGAAGCACCACATGAGAAATGTCAGAACACACAATGAATGTCTTTGAACCACAGAGATTTAAAATCTGCCCAGGTGGTTCTGAGGAGGACCCAGCTTGCCTCTAGCAGGAGGGAGGGAAGAACAAAGCCTGGTGCCCAGTGGAGCTGGCCCCAGTGAAGTCCTGTCTGCTAGGGCCAGACAGCCTGATCAGGCTCAGGAGGTCAGCACAGCTTTTGGGTCCAGCAGTTTGCTGTTAAATATAATATTCATTGGTACTAGGGGGATAAGAAGGCAATTAATCTCAAACAAATTTGAGGGCAAAATCAAATGCACCTACCTGGCACATGTTCCAGCTCAAGTTATGTTACCCTTAGCATGGAATTTTACTTTGCCAGCTGCCTTTTCCATAAAAGGGAAATAATAACTGCTATTTCTAGGATTATGCTGGGAATTAAATAAGAAATTGTATGTATGATGTGCATCTTGCAGTGCAAGACAAACTATTGGCAGTGTCTATAAGGCTATTGTGATTTGAAAGAATGAAGCCGGGCGTGGTGGTGCACACTTGTAATTCCAGTACTTGGGAGACTGAGACAAGAGGATCCCAGGTTTGTGGCCAGCCTCAGCAACTCAGTGAGACCCTTTGCAACTTAGTGAGATCCTGTTTCAAAAAAAAACAGGCCTGAGGATGTGGCTCAGAAGGAAGAATGTCCCTAGGTTCAATCCCCAGGACACACACAAAATAGAAAGATAGAAAGAAAGAAAGAAGGAAGAAAGGAAAGAAAGAGAGGAAGAAAGAAAGAAAGAAAGAAAGAAAGAAAGAAAGAAAGAAAGAAAGAAAGAAAGAGAAAGAAAGAGGATGAAGTTATTTTAGATGAATTACTTTGAATTAGGGGAGCCCAAGATGGCGTCTGAGTAAAACACCTCTCCTTAGGGGCTGTGAGCTCAAATAAAATCTGCCATAAAGCAGCTTCTTGACGGAAGAAAAAAAGCAACAAAAAAGCGAACAGAGCAACGAAAATTGAACTACAACTCAAGAGACCCCAGAAAGCTGATCAGGGAGAGTAAAGGAGCCAGACTGCATATGCACCAGGGCATACAGAACTTCCAGGCACCCTGGAAAATGCCCAGCATATAGATTGCACTCCCGCCACCAGCAAAGGCAGAGAGAGAGGTGCAGACAGGCCCTGTGGAGAGCTCAGAGACACAAGCTTGCAGTGGGAGAGGCATCAGTGGAACTCCCTGCCTGCACTGACAGAGCAAATAAGAATGCCAGAGACACACTCAAAAATTTAATAGAGTGATCAACAGACATTTAAAAGCTGAAAATATCCACGCAGATCCAAAAGGGCTGCAGAGGCCAACTCAGCTCTGTACTTACAAACTAGCAGGGGTTGTGTTTTTGTTTCTTGTTGTTGCTTTTTAGTTTTTGTTTTGTGTGTGTGTGTGTGTGTGTGTATGTGTGTGTGTGTGTGTTATGTTTTGTTTTTACTCTGTTTTCGTTTTGTACTGCCTTGATTTATTTGTTTGTTTGGATGATTGGTTGCCTTGTTATTTTTTGCTTAGTTTGTTGACTCTCCTCCTTATCCCCTTTAGAAGCTTCCCTCCCTCTCTCCCATCTATATTATTCTCCTCAACACTTTTTCTCTTCTCTTTTCTTTTTCCTTTTTCCTGTCTCATATCAAGACCATCTCATACTACCACACCTAAAACTCTACATTGACTACCAGAGTCCCCCGACACATCCACTATCTCTAATCTTTGCAATATATCACCTCAACACACTCAACCTCTTATTCCACCGGACCATACACTCCATTTTACCCTATTCTTGCATTCATCACTGTGACTTCTCACCCAACCTTTACCGTTGAACACAACCTGTCCCTGTGTATACCAGTAGACATCTCTAAACCCCCCCTGCAGAGATTGGATGAGAAAACTTGCAAGAGCAGCAAAGATATAAATTTAAGAACAGGGTAACCATGGGAAATAAAATAGCAAAGAAACAATGAGCCACCACAACCCCTCAATAATAGATCTCTGCCAAACTATGGAAGTAGCCAAGATGTCCATCAACAGATGAATGGATTACAAAACTATGGGATATGTACACAATGGAATTTTACTCAGCCATAAAGAAGAATAAAATCATGTTATTTGCAGGGAAATGGATGCAACTGGAAAACATTATGCTAAATGAGATTAGTCAGTCACAAAGAGTAAAAAAGCATATGTTAGGGAGAAGATGGGGCATAAGAGGGACTCCAGATGAAAAAGAAGAAACCCTAGATAAACAAAGAAATTGACTCAACTGAAGGGGATGGACGGGGGCGGGGGGGCACCCTAATGCACATGATGTACTTTCACAAATATATCAAAGTCCATCACTAAACTGAACTTGGGAAGAAGGGAGTGCAAGGGAGTTGGGTGGGAATTGGGGAAGGGGTTAGATGAGAAATGTGTGCATATATGCCTTTATCAGCTTGTACCTAACAAAGATGTATGATTACAATGCACCAATTAATATAAAAAATTTAAAAAAAGAAGAATTACTTTGTGTTTGGTCACTGTTCTTATATCACCTGTGTGCACTGCTTGGTTGCCATCTGATGGAAGGCTGCTTGCTGCTCTCAGGGCTCAGCTCTGCAGGAGCATTAGTGATGCTGCTTCTGCAGAGATGTCTTGGAAGTGAGGACATTAGGGTTAAGATGAACAGAACTGGCTTTAAAAGTGCAAGTAGACCCTATTCCTGAATTCTGTTTTTAACTCCTGTGCTGCTCCTTTTATTTAGCTACAGATATAACAAAATTCCATCTTTTCAGCTTGAGTATTACTATATAAGAGTAGTTGTTCCCACAGATGTAGTGTGCACTTAATGTTGGCATGAGACATACACCCCCCAAAAAGAGAGGAAATAGATGTTTTCTGATGATGTGACATAGTCCAGATACTGTGTGACGGGCCCTCTACATCTAAATGGCAGCTCTGTGTCATCTCTTAGGTCTTGAAAGACCTTCTTACCCATGAAGGAACTGCAGCAAGGACAGGTGGAGTAACCTCCTTGATACCACACAGCTACTAAGTGACATTGCTCTGATTTGCACCCAGCTCTGTCTAATTTTAGGTCTTATGTTAACTGCAACTGCACAGTATTTGAGAAAACTCAAGAATGCTGTAAGCAACTGCATTCAGAATAGAGGCAGAAATGGTGGCAGTTTGGTGTCTGTTTGCACACCACGCCCCGTTTCTCTTTCATTTCCCCTTCCAGTTCATGAAACACTAGGATTACAGCTTGTTGCTCTCTCCCTGGCAGCCCTGTGGCCCTTTCAGTTATTCTCTGCTAGAGCACTTGGAGGCTTCTCTTTTCACCATTTGCATCTGTCTCTGCTATTAAGCTGTCAACCCCTTGAGTCCTTGAGTTCCAGGACTGTGTCTTAGGTTTTCATCCTTGTGGCTCAGCACAAAGCTTGGTGCTTTGAAGGACCCCAATATGTGTCTGCTGAAGGACATGGTTATTTGGACTCCTAGAACTGAATTGAACCTCCAGGGACCAGCAGATTGACTTTGATTGGAGAAAGCCAAGTATATTCTTTTAGAAGCCTGAGTCAGGAAGGAAGGCAGAGGGTAGGGCTTTCTCAAGAGTAACAATGCTGAATTTTCAAGGGTGATTTTAGTGGGTGGGTGGGGAAAGGGTAGGAAGATGCAAAAGGCCCCTCCCAGAAGGGGCAGTCACAGGAAGAATGTGACTGTCTGGGGAACTCCAGTGAACCTGGAGGGGGATGAGGACAGGGAGGCCAAGAGCCCACGTCATCTGGACACCGAGGGCCTTCTAGCCTCCTGGCCTTCTGCCCTCCTGCCTGTCTGCTTCACTGTATTCTCCCATGTTTCCTCATCACTTGGCCCCTAGAAGAATAGAACTGGCTTTGCACTATCAGTTTTCATGCCAGTGTATAACTAAGTTTGGAAATTTTATTGTTTTGTTTAAAAATTCTTGTTCATTGAACATAAGTCTCTCATAAGTAGATAAGTAATAGAGATGATTTTGAGCAGGTACCGTCCTGTCCTATACTCTGCCTTCCAGTCTTATTTCTCTCCCTCCTTCCTTCCCTCCCTTCCATGCTAGGGATTGAACCCAGGGGTATTCTACCTCTGAGCTAAACCCCCATCCCTCTTTTAAATTTTTTAATTTTGAAATGCAGTCTCGCTGACTTGCTGAGGGTCTTGCTGAGTTGCTGAGGCTGGACGTGAACCTGTGATCTTCCTGTCTCAGCCTCCTAGGTATTGGGATTACAGGTGTGTGCACCATGCATAGCTGCCTTCCAGCCAATATCTTGTTTTCTGGAGAGGATAATACAGTGCATAGAATTGGCAAAAAGGCATTTTCTCCCCCTTTACCATAAACATCTCCAAATTAAACATCCAAAGGAAAAGAAAATAAAGCCACACTAAATTATTGTCTCACTGTTGGCTATACCTGGTGAGTTATAGTCCCCCCCCCCAAAAAAAAGATGGAGCCTATGGTGACTGGTAATATGCCATTAACTCGGCCCTCTGAAATGAAGGTCCAACATTTTAAAAAGCGACAACGAAGACCAAAACCAGAGCATGCTGTCATGAAAGCATAAGCGTGCTTGAGTGCTTCTGGGGACAAGTGAAGTTTTGAAACCTGGAGTGTCCCAGAAAATCCAGAACAAATTGTGCACCTTCAGGACTTAATTCACTTCAATTTCTCAAATGGTTACCGAGGACCAATTAATTATGCGGCAGGGACTTGGTACGGGAAGATATAAAGATAAAAGGGACAAACTGGTGGTTCTCTAGTGCTCAGCTTAGGTGTAGAAACAGGCAGGACAATTTCAATGGGAGCTCCAGAGCGGGTAGCTCCCCTGGGTGTATGGCTGAGTCATTGGGTTGTAACAAGGATTTGTGGGCTGGCAAACCAAATTTGAGACCAACAAATCTGAAAATTGAGAGCTTCTCGTGAATGCACTTTTTGATGGATTTTGGGGATGGAATTAATATTGAATACTCGGAGGCTAAGTTCTATCACAATTTTATTTGTACAATTTTTGTTTTTGTGGTACTAGGGACCGACCAACAGATATTATCTCTCTGAGCTACACACCCAGCCCTATTTTATTTATTATTTTGAAACAGCATCTCCCTAAGTTGCTGAGGGCCTTGCTAAGTTACTGAGGCTGGCCTTGAACCTGCAATCCTCCTGTCTCAGCCTCCCAAGTACTAGGATTACAGGTGTGTGCTACCATGCCTGGCTTATTGGTGTAATTTTATCTTTTGAAGAAGCAGTATCCACAAAGTGACGCCTGTGCCATTACAAGTGACTTGAGGAGGAATCTGCAGACCTTCCTATGGGAAGCACATGCCATTATGCCTCACAGTGCTCTTTATTACTCTCGGCACTGGGAGAGTCACAGAGCCCGGAATGGCTTTATCAATGGAAACCAGCTTCCACACAGACCCCTCCCTGAACTTTCTTCAGTTCTCCCTTCCTTCTCAAGGGTAGGGTAGAGTAGGTGAGGACTAGAGAGGGAAAAGATAGTGGGAGTACTTTCTGCTTTCTATGAAATCCAAACCACTGCTCTGAAGATCGGGATATGGTTTGCAGAAAAATGGACACTGAGTGAGAAGTTTCGACATATGAGGAATGTCAGTAGTATGGGCTGTGTTCTGTGGGGTTAGTGGGGAGAGGCTGAAGCTGGCACCTGCAGCATTGTGGATTGGCCCATACAGATCTCAAGAAGTAGCAAGTATAGAATTTCTTCCAAAGTTGTCTCTTAGATGTACTGGCTAATGGACACTCTTGGTTTTCTTCCTTTGTTCACTGAGATAATACTTCTTATCTCTGATTTTCTTTCTCATTATTAATTCTAGTCATGGGACTATGTCCAATTTGAACTGATTTCAGGTCATTTTTATTTTAGTTCTGAATGGGACATGAACTTATGTGCATTATTTCCATTTGTTTGATTCAAAAACAAAATATCGTTCTGTCTAGAATCACGAAGATTTTACAAAAATCCTGGATAACTCGTCCCTTAATCCATGATTTTAGTATTCTTCTGTTTTTTTTCCAAAGTGAACATAGTTCAATAAGCACCTTTTTTTAGCATGTACTATATGCTGAGTTCTGTTTCATTGCTAGACGCAAACACAGGACATCCTCCCTCCTAGATAAGTGACATTATCTTTTCACTTCAGTTTTTGAACCTTAGCGTCCTTCTCTATCAAACAGGGACAATAATCTTAATAACCTAATGGAGTTATTATAACACTTAAATAAAATAATTCATAGAAAGCGCCTAGGATAGGACCTAACCTATAAGTAAGAGTTCAAGAAAAATTAGTATTTTTGATCAATCCTAATTGCCTTTACCTAGCCAAATATCATTCAAAGCATGCTTATTACTTAGGGCACACATTACCACCATGTATTTTATCTAAGCTTTATTTCGTAATGCTAATCCGTAAATGCTTG
The DNA here is from genome assembly GCA_004027655.1 of Graphiurus murinus. Classification (NCBI taxonomy): domain Eukaryota; kingdom Metazoa; phylum Chordata; class Mammalia; order Rodentia; family Gliridae; genus Graphiurus; species Graphiurus murinus. The sequence continues at coordinate 2,332 of PVLC010020578.1, read as the reverse complement.
AAGACATAATTACTTAGTAGGTTTAGCATAGTGATTTTTTGTTGGAGACACTAAAGCTCATAACTATATTTTTTCTTCTTTCCTTTCTATATTTTTTCTTCTTTCCTTTCTTTAAAGAAAAACTTCTTGATCTTGGAGGTGAGAGCATGGTTTTCTGGCCTCCTGACTTCTAAAGTGGCATGTAATTCAAAACCACCATTCTGTAGTTGTCTGAAGGGCTCTGTGGCAGAACAGGGAGGTTTGCATCTTAGGTGGAGAAGCCAGAGCACAGAGAGCCTGGTACACAGAGGGTGCAGGTGCCACCTGCCCCTGCCTGTCTCTGCCTACTCATCTCTACCACCGTGTGTTCACAGATTTCTCTGTGGGAAGGAGTGTATGTACCTGTATGGGTGGCAGGCAGTGAGGTGAGAAATGTCAGCAGATTATCTTTTCTGGGAAGTGGGATATAGGTGTCAGGAAGGTGTGGTCACTCACAGATCACCCTTTCCCAGTCTAGAAGGCCTTGGGGTCGGGACTAGCCCTCAGGGCGCAATGAGTAACCACTTGAGTGGAACACTAGGCCGGCAGCAGAGCAGGGAGAGTGGAGCTCTGGCTCAGATACTCGGTGCAGGCTTGGTGTCGGCATTCATTAGATCAGATGGGAACTGATGTCATCCAGTAAACAATTATTCATTCTTTCTTATTTCCAGGTTCACTGTTTACAGGAAAGGCAAAGCAAGTCCTTTGGGACCAACACTGCCTTGCCTCCCAAGAAAAAAAATGTATCACCTTTTGTGGTAGTCATTTTATTCATGCTGTATTCCTAAACAATATAGCCTGTTTAAAAACTTAATATGTATAAAGTGTGTTTTAGATGTGTTTCTTATGGATTATATGTAGTAGGATTTTGTTTTACTCAGTCTGAAAATATTTGTTTTCTATTCTTCCACCAAAGCTCACCACGCACACCTGCGTGTGTGTGTGTGTGTGTGTGTGTGTGTGTGTGTGTGTGTGTGTGTTTGGAGTTTGAACCCAAAGACATTCTAATTCTGAGATAAGATCCGGCCCTTTTTATTTTTTATTTTGAAGCAGGGTCTCACTAGGTTCCTAAGAGTCTCACTACTTGCTGAGGCTTGAAACCTGTAATCATCCTGTCTTAGCCTCCCAAGTACTGGGATTACAGGTATGCACCACCATACACAGCTTCTTCATGTGTCTTAACTTCTTTTCCCTGTTTTAATTTTTTTCTTGTTATATATTATTTGACCTTCTCTTTAAATCAATAATTCTCTTCTAACTTTTTCCAATTTATTCATTTTCCTCCTAGTTTTTAATGGCTATTATATATTTTATTTGTAGAAGTTTTATTTGATCGTTTAAAATCTGCTTGGCCAGTTTCTATAGTTTCCTGTACTCTGCAGCAGATACTTTTTCCTTGGTCTTTTTTTTTTTCCCACACAGAATAAACATAGTTGTTTTATAATGGGATATATTGATGATATTTGATAGTTCTGATATTTTAGGTTGTTTTCTGATTCTGATTTATGGTACCATTTCTCTTGTGTTCTTTTTTTTTTTTTTTTGTGGTACTAGGGATTGAACTCAGGGGAGTTCTACCTCCGAGCTATACCCCCAGCCCTATTTTTTATTCTGTATTTTGAAACCGGGTCTCACTAAGTTGTGGAGTGCCTCACTAGGTAGCTGAGGCTGGCCTCGAACCCGGATCCTCCGGTCTCAGCCTCCCGATCTCTTGTGTTCTTAAATTTGTACTATTCCTGGTTCTTAAAAAAGATTATGGGAGGAGGATTCTTGGATTTATGTTTATGCTTCTGTCCAGCGTCTTCCAATACTACCAGTCTAGTGCACCTCAAAACAAGTCTAGGCTTCAGGGTCCCAGGACCACCAAGGCAGAGCTAATCTAGGTTATGGTCACAGCAGTGGGTCTCTGACCATAACTTCTCATATTATTTTCCCTTCCTTTTTTCTCTTGTCCTGCTTAGTGCCAAGGTGGCCATCCCTGGAGTTTCTCAGTGGTAGGGGTAGAGTTAGGGTTTAGGAATGGCTCATACTCATCCTATAGATGTAACAATCCCTCAGGGTCCCAGTTTAGCATGGACAGTGTCTCCTATAATATCCTCTGCAGTGGGTGGGCTCTGGGTCCTGATTCTTTCCCATTTCTTTTAGAGAGCTGCCCAAACAGAAACTCAGGTTTTCTGTCTGTGGCTGATGCCCTTGGGGCAAAAGAACTATGGTGCTCAACCTAGGTCTCTGGGTTTCCAGTTCCCCTTAGATTTTTATTCTGAGATCTCCTTCTCCTCCTCCTCCTCCTCCTCCTCCTCCTCCTCCTCCTCCT
>PVLC010020577.1:0-29031 GCA_004027655.1 Graphiurus murinus | reverse complement strand
TTTTGCGGTACTAGGGATTGAACTCAGGGGCATTCTACCTCCGAGCTATACCCCCAGCCCTATTTTTTATTCTTTATTTTGAAACCGGGTCTCACTAAGTTGCAGAGTGCCTCACTAGGTAGCTGAGGCTGGCCGCGAACCCGGATCCTCCAGTCTCAGCCTCCCGAATGCTGGGATTACAATTGTGCGCCACCACACCCGGCATGTCTCCTCTTCTGATATTAGTAATATTAGGTGTACTCTCCTTTGTAGTCAGGCTAATGGCTTATCAATTTTGTTATTTTAAAGAACCAGCTTTAGGATTCATTCATTGATCTCCTTTTTTCAATTTCTGTGCTCTAATTTTTATCATTTTTTTTTCAGCATTTGGACTTAATTTGCTTTTCTTTTTCTAGCTTCCTAAATGGAAGTTTAGATGGTTGATTTGGATATTCCTTTTATCCTAATGAATTTAAGCTCAAAATTTCCTTTATGCACTATTTTTACTGCATCCTACAAAATTTGATAAATTCCTCTTATTTTTCATTTAGTTAAAATATTTTTAAATTATCTTCTGACTTTTTTGACTTATCTGTTACTTAGAAGTGTGTTGCAGCTGGGTATGATGGCACACACCTGTAATCTCAGTCCTTGGAAGGCTGAGACAGGTTCAAAGCCAACCTCAGCAATTTAGCAAGACCCTGTTTCAAGATAAAAAATAAACTGGGAGTGGTGGCGCATGGTTGTAATCCAGTACTTGGGAGGCTGAGACAGGAAGATCCAGGTTCATGGCCAGCCTCAGCTACTTAGTGAGGCTCTCTGCAATTCAGTGAGACCCTGTTTTAAAATAAAGAATAAAAAAATAGGACTAGGGGTGTAGCTTGGAGGTAAAATGCCCCTGGGTTCAACCCCCAGTACCCCCGCCCCCCCCCACAAAATAATAATAATAATAAAAAAGTAAAAAGGGCTGGGGATGTAGCTTGGAGGAAGAACACTTTGGGTTCAATCGCTAGTACCTAAAACAAAAAAACAAAAGATTGAATTATCTTCTCTAATCTCCAAGTGTATTCACATTTTCCAACTATCTTTTGTTGTTGATTATTTGTATTTCCATTGAATATACTATGGAATAGTATAATTACTATTCCTTTAAATTTGTTAACTTGTGTTTTATGGCCTAGAATGTGGTATATTTTATTGAATGTTCCATGTAAGCTTGAGAAGGATATGTATTCTGTTGCTGTTGGGTGAAGTAGTATACAAATATCCATTATATACAGTGTACCGATGGTACTCTTGAGTTCACCTGTGTACTTGCAGATTTCATGCTTGATGTATCTGTTCATTTCTAATAGGTGTTGAAGTTTCTGACTGTAATAGTAGACTTATCTGCTTCTCCTTGCAGTTCTGCTTTTTCCTCTGGATGCTGTTATTAGGCATATACATGCTATGGGTTGTTATGTCTTCTTGGGAACTGCCCTCTTCTTTGTTATATAATACCCCTCTCATCCTTGAGACTTTTCTTGATTCAAAATATGTTCTTTTCAAAATTGCTCTTTTTTGCCAGGTGTGGTGGCACACACCAGTAATCCTAGTACTTCAGAGGCTGAGACAGGAGGATCGCAGGTTCAAGGTCAACCTCAGCAACTTAGTGAGACCTTGTTTCAAAATAAAACACAAAATAGGGCTGGGGGTATAGCGCAAAGGTAGAACACCCCTGGTTTCAATCCCCAGTCTAACAAAATTGCCCTTTTTTGTTTGTTTTTGTGGTGCTGGGGATTGAGCCTAGGGTCTTCTGCATGGCTATGCAAATAATTCCCCACTGACTACATCCCTAGCCCTTTCTATGTTTTATTTATGTATTTATTATATATGTGTATATACTTATTTTTTTGTGTGGTACTGGAGATTGAACCCAGGGGCATTCTACCTCTGAACTACACCCGTGCCATTTTTATTTTATTTAATTTTTTTATTTTGAAACAGGGTCTTGCTAAATTGCTGAGCATCTCGCTAAAGCTGAGGCTGGCCGTGAACCTATGATCCTCCTGTTTCAGCTTGCTGTGTACTGGGATTACAGGTGTGCACCACCGTACCCAAGTTTTTTTTTTTTTTGCGGTACTGGGGATTGAACTCAGGGGCGTTCTACCTCCGAGCTATACCCTCAGCCCTATTTTTTATTCTTTATTTTGAAACCGAGTCTCACTAAGTTGCAGAGTGCCTCACTAGGTAGCTGAGGCTGGCTGCGAACCCGGATCCTCCGGTCTCAGCCTCCCCAAGTTTTTATTTGATTTTTGAGATAGGATCTGGCTAAATTGCCTACAGCTTGGTGGTCCGTGCCTGTAATTTGCTACTATTTTTAGCCAGTGTATTTGTTACTATTTTCTAGATGTGGCCTTTTTACTTTGTTGCTGTTTTTATCTCTTTGTATACATATGTATACCACATTGTACATATGTATAGGCTACATATATATGTATATATATGTTGATATGTAAGTAAAAATGCAACAATGATAAAAAGGACAGGAAGAATTAGTATTTTGTTACAAGATACTTCTAAAGTATAACAGTGACAATAGTGATATAAGGGAAAGGAGGGAGAAATTAGGATTAAGGGAAAGGGGGGAGGAATTAGGATTACTGGTATAAAGTAGTTATGTTGTATACTTTGATAATACATGGAGGGAGGGGAAGTGTTCTATAAATGATGTGATTAGGTCCAGTCTTTTGATGAGCCTGTGCTTCTGGAAGTATGAACTTTACCTGTGGCTTTCAGTCTTCCTGTACTCCCTCTTAAGTGGAGAAGATCGCTAGAAGGTGCTAGATTTAAATATTTTCCTTCCCCCAAGTCAGGCTCTTATAAAACCCAGTAGGTCTGGCTTTAAGAGTTAAATAGTTTCTCCTGAGGAAAGACTTTAAAAACAGAGTGCTTTAGTTTTCAAAAAGGTTCTATACCCCTTCCCTTTGGCACAAGGAGGTTTTTCTCCAGTATTCCTTGTGACAACTTGGTTAGCTCCAGAAGAAGAAGAAGCTCATGAAAGTGTGGGAGCCCTCACGTTCCATGTAGTTTTTAGTTTTCAGTTCTTGAGAGTTGGCTGCACCAAGCTTTCAGTAATTGGTCAGTTACAGTTTAGGTTTCCTGCCCCAGCTGGGGAAGATTTCTTGTAGAACAATGTTTTGGTATATTGCTACTCTCTATATTCACCTTTCAGTCTCTCCAATTTGTGGGTACTGGTTTGTTTTGTGACCTCATCTTTTTTGGGTTCAAGAAGAGTTGTTGATTTTTCTGTGTTCAGTTAACCTCTAGCCTTGTACATGCATATTGAAATCAGGTATCTGCTAACGATTCTATCAAGAATGTGTCTTATGCCCTTTCCCCTGCCTGGTGACATGGAGGTTACACAGTGCCTTGAGATGCTATGAAAGAGACGTAAGCTAGCCAGGAATGCATCATAACTCTGACTACCTTCCTCAAAAGGCCTGGGAAGTTGAAAATCCCTTAAAAGGGTAGACATGGTCAAGCAGGGTAAGCCTAAAACACTTGGATTCTGTGATGAAAACTGGCTCTACAGCAGGGCATCTGTATCTCCAGGGTGGTGCTGGAGTTGATTTCATGACCAAGATGTAGAGAAGATGTCAGAGAAATGGCATCATGCCACCCACTTCAGGTCTCCAAAGGTATGCCCTGCTAGGTCATTCAAGCCCAGGAGGTGCTGAAAATGGTAGAAAAGGACCAAGATGGGTGTTGGTACTGAGGACACCTCAGGGATAGAGTGATCTGGACATAATCACCACTGGTGACGCTAATAAAAAGTGTGAGGACAAATGATGCTAGGATGTTTTTAACTGCAATTTGAAGCCTATTTTGATATGTCTTCCAAATTGCTCTTCATGGCAGTCCTTAAAGTCTCTACCTGAAATGAAGGGTGTTCTCAAGAGATGTAGACTCCTTGCTATTCCAGGTGGTGATTTTTTCTGTGCTTGAAGGCTGTCAGCAGGCACTGTCTCTTAGTACCTCAGAGCGATGTGCTCTGGCAGGCTCTTCCAGGAGAAAAGTGGCCCCAAATACCAGGCTGATATTTCTGCATCTTCATCCTTGCCAGATCCCATCTGAGTGAATATTCACTCTCATTATTTTTACAATACCTTCAGACAGATATTTGTATCCAGCTTTTCTTGTCCTCAGCAGAATTGATCCAACTTATCTAATCCTCTATTGTTGGAAATAGAATATTATTTCTGGATTTCTTGGTATAAGAGATAAATAGTACATTTTCTATAGTGTTTAAGATAATTAAGATTTTCTGTCTTCAGCTGAAAACCTCCTAATAATTAGTATGAAAGGTATTTCTTTCTTTGTAACCCTGAATATAGAATGGTAGAACTACCTTGAAGGCCAAAGAGAGAATTATGTTTGAAACCTTGTTATCTATGAAATTAGATATCTATCTGGAGTAATTACCATTGAGTAATTGTTGAATACTGAAACTGGAGAATTGAATATGTAATTTATTGTGCTTAATATTTAAAAGACAGAAAATTCATTCCAACCTTGGTAAGACTGCACAAATAGGCAACTAGTTTTCTCCGATTCTGAATATCCATAGAGAAGAAAATTCAGAAAAAAGCTATTGGCAAATGCAATCCAGGGGCTTATAACTTTGAATTAGGAACTTCTTTTCGATATTTAATAAACTATTATATTTAAGTCTATTCATATTTAGTCATCCTAGAAATAAAGGGCATTTAATGCTTATGTCATGGGACTGCACGATACCTTCTGTGGGTCCTTGACCTCCATGGTGAAAAGAATTTCAACACATGCCCGTCAGGGACAAAGGCAGGAGTTTTATTTAGGAAAGTAAGGGACTTGTTTCAGGGACAAAGGCAGGAGTTTTAGGAAAGTAAGGGACTTGAGGGAGAAGACAGGTGAGAGGAGATCATCCAGGCCGAGAGAGCTAGAGAGAGAAAGAGAGAAAGAGTCTTTGCATCCTTTTCAGTTCTTATAGAATTCCCAAGAAGAAATGGGCACAGTGGAGGTCTGGACCTCCTCATCCTCTGGTTTCAACGATGGGTAGTGAGTGGCTGGTTGAGGTCTGTGCTTGTCCTCATGGATCTCAGGAGTCTCAGGTGGGGGGAGGATCCAGGAGATTAAGGGTTTGGGCCCACTGAGACTTCTGCCTAACACCTGACACACCCTATAGGGTGGAGTTAGAGATTATGAGGTCTCTAGATTTTAAAACTATATTTTTCCTTTTCCTTCCCAGTCTGTCTCCTTTCTGCCTAAATTTTATTGCTTCTATTCTATCTCATCACTAATAGTCCAGAGTATGGTCTGTTAGAATGTAGGATTCACAGACCCAGACAGAATCTGCATGAACAAAGATGTGGTGTGCTTATTTGTTCAGGTAGAAGTGAGGAGGCCCTTTTTCCTGGATATTCTTGGCAGGAAATGAGACTCAACACGGTAGATTGGGGCTGGCTGTGTGGATCTTTAATGTAGATTGGTCAACAGAGAAAAATATTGGAAGCAAAAGATTATAAAACACTCTTAAGCTGGGTGTAGTGGCACATGCCTGTAATACTAGTTATTGGGAGGCTGAGACAAGGAGGATCACAGGCATGTGTGCAAATGAACAATGTGATTTTTTTTTTAAAGAAAGTATATTATGTGTTTGTGTGTGGAACCTACTAGCAATGTGTGATATAGTCTAGCTTTATTAGTCATGAAAATTAGCATAGAAGAAGGTAGCAAAGTTTTAGTTATTGTCTAAACTAACAGGAGTTCTCCTAAGATGGAAAAATGTAAGCTCTGTTTTGGTTTGTTTGGGATACCATAACCAGATACCATAGATTTGGGTGACTTAAAGAATGGGAATTTATTTCTCACAGGTCTGAAGGCAGGGAAGTCCAAGATCATGGTCCCCCAGATTTGGTGTTTGGTGAGACACCACTTTCTGGTTTTCAGATAGCTATCTTATCTCCTTGTGTGGCTGAGAGATCAAGCTCCTTACCTTTTCTTCTAATACAGTCACTAATCCCATCACATACTCCACCCTCATGACTCATCTAAACATGATCTAATACTGTCATGTTGGAGATTAGGGCTTTAACATTCCAATTTGGACTTGGGAGCACCAAACCTTTAGTCCAAAGCAAGGACTTTACACATTTTATAGGAACATTAGGGATGAGGGTTGGTGATTAGTAGGTATCTTATATTGGTCCTAGAAAGTATTTCTAATAGGTTTCAGTATCAAATGGGAAGGAGATAAGTACTTTAATTTTTTTCCCCAAATTATTCAATTTTTAGTGAATTCTAATTCCATTTGGACTTAATTCCCATTTTAAAGTGGGAGTTACTAGGAAAATTTGTTTTACTATATAACTGGAATAAAAAAGAAAAAAATACTCATTTTAGCCCTGAAATCTCTTTTACTAGTAGTGGGATTAAAGGATAATTTTTTACTTTCCTAGACCTCTAATTAAAATTAAAACCCTGTAATATATTTTTTGGTATTGTAAAAAAGTATAAAATAGGTTTGTCAATTTTTTTTCTCCCCAGTACTAGAGATTGAACCCAGGGGCATTCTACCTCCAAGCTACATCCCCAGCCCTATTTTTTATTCTTTATTTTGAAACAAGGTCTCTCTCACTAAGTAGCTGAGGCTGGCCATGAACCTGCGATCCTCCTGTCTCAGCCTCCCAAGTACTGGGATTACAATCATGTGCCACCATGCCCAGAACCATGCCTGGCTTGGTTTGTCAAATATATATTTCTATTTCTTAGAAGTTAATTTGGGTCAGAGAACAGAATCAGAAGTACATGCCACTCCCAGTGTGGTGGTGCATACCTGTAATCCGAGTACTTGGGAGGTTGAGACAGGAGGATCATAGGTTCAAAGCCCGGCTCTTAGCAATTTAGTGAGACTCTGTTTCAAATAAAAAATAAAATAGGGCTGAGGAGATAGATCGGAGGTAGAATGCCCCTGGGTTCCATCCCCAGTACCACAAAACAAACCAACAACAGCTGGGCGTGGTAGTACTTGGGAGACTGAGACAGGAGGATCACAGGTTTGCAGCCAGCCTCAGCAACGTGTGAAGCCCTTTGCAACTTAGTGAGACCCTGTTTCAAAATAAAGAATAAAAAATAGGGCTGGGGGTATAGCTCAGAGGTAGAATGCTCCTGGGTTCAATCCCCATTACCACCCCATCCCCCCCCCAAAAAAAAGAATAAAATAGGGCTGGGGGTATAGCTTGGAGGTAGAGTGCCCCTGGGTTCCATCCTCAGTATCACGTGTGCACTCTCTTGAGTACACACACACACACAAAACAAAAACAAAAACAAACCAACAACAAACAGTACAGGTCAGTCAGGTGTGGTGGCACATGCCTGTGATCCTACTTCTTAGGAGGCTAAGACAGGAGGATCACAGGTTCAAGGACAGCCTTAGCAACTTATACCCTATTTTAAAATAAAAAAATAAATGACTATTTTATTATAGCTCAGAGATAGAATGCTCTTGGTTCAATCCCTGGTACCAAAAAACAAACAAAAAATGTAGAAGCCTCTTTTATGATCCAATTCTTAATTCTGTAGCAGATTGTGTGTGTGTGTGTGTGTGTGTGTGTGTGTGTGTGTGTGTGTGTATGTGTATGTATTCCCCCCCACACACACACACACACTGGGGATAGAACCTAGAGGCTTTCTACCTCTGAGTTATCTCCCCAGCCCTATTTTATTTTTTATTTTAAAACCGTGTTTCCCTAAATTGCAGAGGGCCTCACTAAATTGCTGAGGTGGGCTGTGAACCTGAGATCCTCCTGTCTCATTCTCCCAAGTACTAGGATTACAGTGTGTGCCACCATGCCCAGCTAAATGTATATGCTTGACAGAATAATTTTTTACTCTGTATTTACAAATGATGAAAGCCTTAGAGCATGTATAAAATGAGAATAAGGAGTAAAGTATCCTTGAAGAACATTTCTCCTATATAATTTCACAGGAAACTAAAACAACCACAATTTTATTTTAAAGGTCTTATTTGATAAACAGACATCACATTAATTAATCAGAAATGATATATGCAAAATTGAGTAATTTAATGGTAGTTTATAGGCCAGAGATCTTTCTTGTAGTAAGAAAAAAATTCAGGATACTCTATGACTAAGGAAGAATGCTATGGGGGAACATATAATTAAAAATAATAGAAAGATGTTCTTATGTATATAATGATCTAGAGAAAGATTAATAATGTTAAGGGTGTAGAATTATTTTAATTAAAAATTTTGTTCTTATTTATAAGAACACTTTTATTTAGTTACCATTATTATGCTTGGATCAGTGTTTGGGGATAGATGAAGTGATTTAATTTCCCGTTCTCAGCACACCATATAACACATAAGAGGTGATCAGTATTTATGTGTGATTGATTTCTCATCTGAATCTGCAGCCTGAGTGTACTTTGCCGTTTATCAAAGAAAAGACCCTTAAAGCATTTATCACAGACACAGTTACTTGTTGAAGGTCATGGTCATCTTTGTGAACACTGTGATGCTCTTTGGCTCCTTACCAAGTTCCAGATAGTTTCCTCCTGAATTAAGAGTATGTGTTTTGTCTATTTTTAAAGCATCAGCTTCAGGGAACATGGCTGGTTTGTGAATCGAGGAGTACCTATACTGGAAAATTCTGTACTTCTGATGTAGTTAGGTTAATACTTAAAGACTTACCCTCGATGGTCACAGAATCCTTGAGTAGAGGTAAAGAAAAAAATTGAAAGTTATGATTTAACTTGATTTTTGCATTTTATTTTATGAACAATTAAAAATCTGAAACCTGCATTTTATTTTAAAAGTGATAAAGAGAATAATAAATGATTAAAAATAATGTAAAATCAAAAGAAGCTGAAGTTCACTGATCACTGATTAATGTATTTCTTGTGTAGGTATAATTTGACCATCTGGGAATTCTGCCTTAGCAGGAAAGAAGTGAGAAAGTCTCTTGGAAAGAAAACTAAAACAATAAGAAAGCCACAACTTATTTTTACATGGTTGTCAGCATACTTACCAGTATGGAAACTTTTCCCAACATTGTTTCACCTGGTGGAGACGGTGGATTAAGTTCTGAATCTGAGCTCCAAAAATTGTTAATTGATGAAAGGATGCGATGTGAACATCATAAGACTAATTATCAGTCTTTGAAAGCCCAACACACAAAGTAAGTTACCTAAATTCAGTGGTGGGGTTCAGAGGGCTGGAGTGGTTAAAAGTTACTGGAACTGTCTTGCCTGAATGTTTGGTCTGGAATATAGAGTATAATTTTTTTTGTTTTGCTATGTATTCATTTAACATTTTTAATACGGTAAAATTTTTGCTTAAAATTACCTCATTCAGAGCTGGACATGGTGGTGCATGCCTGTAATCCTTGTAGTTGGGAGGCTGAGACAGAAGGGTCACAGGTTCAAGGATAGCCTCAGCAAGTAGTAAGACTCTCATCAACCTAGTGAGATCCTGTTTCAAAATTAAAATAGGACTGGCAGTATAGTTCAGAGCTGGGCATGCGCCTATAATCTCAATATTTGGGAGGTTGAGACAGGAGAGGATTGCAGGTTTGTGGCCAGCTTAACAACTTAGCAAGGATCTCAACAACTTAGTGAGGCCCTGTTTCAAAATAAAATAGAGCTGGGGGGTGTAGTTCAGAGGTAGAATGCCCCTGGATTCAATTCCCCAGTAACACACACATACACACATGTAACTTTGTTCAAAGGTATGATATCAAGTTGAGTTGTGAGTTTTATAATGTCTTATTTTGTGGTACTGGAGATTGAACCCAGTGACATCCTACCACCTAGCTACACTCCCAGCCCTTTTTATTTTTTGTTTTGAAATAGTCTCATTAAGTTGCTGAGGGTCTTGCTGAGTTCCTGAGGCTGGCCTAAAATCCATGATCTTCCTCTCTCATCCTCCCAAATACTGAGATTACAGGTGTATGCCACCACACCCAGTTTAAAGTCTTTTTTTGAAAGTAGCAAGACATAAAATTAAGTATATCCAGAGGCTAAATGTCATTTTTTTTCTCAAAGTGAAATTGCATTTAGAAACTACAATGTTAATAATTAAATGGAGCTGGGTATAGTGGCGCACGCTTCAGTACTTGGGAGACTGAGACCTGAGGATCCGGGTTCTTGGCCAGCCTTAGCTACTTAGTGAGGCCCTCCACAACTTAGTGAGACCCTGTTTCAAAATAAAGACTAAAAAAGAGGACTGGGGGTGTACCTCAGAGGTAGAATGCCCCTGGGTTCAATCCCTAGTACTGCAAAAAAAAAAAAAAAAAAAAAAATCTGTGTTAAAGATACTTGCAAAGTTAATGGAATGTCTGATATCAGTCTTATTTTTTGTAGTGTTGGTTAACTTTACATTAAGGATACACTTAAAATTTAATTCTTTTTTTTTTTTTTTTTAAATTAGGTTGCTGCATGATTATTCAAAGTTAGAAAATGAACTCACACGTGTGTCAAATGAAAAGGAAGCTGACCAGAAAAAATTCCAGCTATTGCTTGAAGAGGTCAGAGGGGAATTAGTAGAGAAAACTAAAGTCTTAGAAGAAATGACACTGCAGGTGAGAAAATAGTATGTATAAAAGTACTCAGATGGTTAGCTAAAATGCTTTTGATAAATATATTAAATTCTGTCTCTATCTTTTATTTTTTAAGTGTTGGGGATTGAATCCAGGGGCTTTGTACATGCTAGGCAAGTGCTCTACCACCGAGCCACATCCCCAGCTCTTCTCTCTATATCTCTAATGATTTTTCTTTGTTGTATCTCCAGTTGATAATCTTCTTTCATATATTCTAGAACATTAGCTATCATGTAGGGTAGCTGTGAAAGTGCTATTTTTAATTTAAATTAACATTATATTACTGATTTTGATTTAAATTATATTTTTACCATTCAGAATAACTAGAGGGAAAAGCCAGCTTAAATTTATTAAAATTTAGGATTAAAGAATTTATTTTTTTAAAAAAGAAAGATATACTTCAACTGAAACTTAGCTAGAAAAGATTAATAGTTATTTTTAAGGAACTTCTTAAGTGACTATAAAATATGTGTACATATGCACATTGTAAGATAAATGCATTTCTAAAGCAAAAGACAGTTGATGTAAAAGCACTAAATTACTGTTTTTTAGATATTTTGCACACTATTCACTTTTTATTTGTCTGTAAAATAGAGAAAACCTAAACTTCCAACTCCAGTCCAACTTACTATGAAGTTCAAACTAGTATTAATGAATGATATTTTCCTATATTTCCTTTCTGAATAGCACCAGCAAATAATGAGAATAGTAAGATATTACTAATTCTGAAGTAAGTTCATAGGGTAGGAAGGCATTTTTCAAGTTATCTAGTCTGGCATGTCCTCTAACTCACAGATCTTGATAGCAGCCTTAGAAGTTTGTCATTCAGTATCTTCTCAAAGCCTTCCCTTGTTGGGAATACCACTAAGCTTGGGTTGGAACCTCCACTGTGCTCACTGTTTCATTCCTAGGTATATTTGGGACATTTAAATAGAGAAGTAAAATCCCCAGAAATGTGAGTGGAAGAGGGAAACGTAAATTTAATCCTGTAGAATCGGTGAACTAATTTAACAAAAATTGAGAGGCCTATATGAATTGGAAGTGGTATTTGAGATACTGTGTAGACATTGCACATTTCATTATTCTGTGCCTTAGAGTAAGTTACATGTAAATATGCTTATTTGTTCCAAAGCACATACAGAAATAAACTTAAGAAGGCTGAAGTGGATATATTAATATCAGATAAAGTAGACTTCAAGACAAAGAGTCTCACTAAATATAAAAACAGCACTTTATAAATGAAAATGGAATTCATTAAGATGAGGACCTTCAACTAGTAACTGTCACTACTATGTTTTAGTCATCTGGTGTGGTAAAAAGGATAAAAGTTTCTAACTAGTTGTGAAAACTATGGAGATGGTACATATAATTCTACTGTAGCACCTGGCACACAGTAAATATTCATACACGATGACATTTTTATTCTATTTGAACGTCAGCTCCATGAGGGCAGGAACTTGTTTTTAATGTGCCTCCAGTGCTCAGGACAGCATCTAGCAAATATCTGTTGATTGAATGACAGGAATAACAAACAAATAATGAATCAAGTCTGTTGTTCTGTTTATTTATAAGATAATCCTGGATTTCTGTCTCATACATACATAGCGCATCAGTCTCTCCGAGTTGATAATCATCTAGTATTCTTTCTATTCTCTCGTATCTGTTATGGTTTGAGTTGCATCCCTCAAAAGGATATTGTTAAAGTCCTAACCCCTCGTACTTCAGAATGTGACCTTATTTAGAAATAGGGTTTTTATGGATGTAATTTGTTGTTGGTAAGGTAACCTGGAATATGGTGAGACAAACACAATATGGTCAACTGGGTTCTTATAAGAAGAGATGAGACCCAGAGAGAGAGAGAGAAAGAGAAAGAGACGCATAGCGTTGAGAGGAATGCTCTGTGATGATGGAGGCAGCTGCATGGCACCCCTAGAAGGCAGAACAGGCAAGGAAGGGTAGTCTTGCACGAGCTTCAAAGAACACATGACCTCGTTATTACTGTGATTTCAGACTTCTGACCTCCAGACCCTAAGACAATAAATTTTCTGTTGTTTTTAGAAAATGTTGGTATTTTTTACGACAGCCCTAGAAAACTAATACACTATCTAAAGCATCCTGCCTTGAACATTTTTGATATAGGAGTCTTCATTCTCTACTGCTTGAGAACTTTTTTGTTTGAGATAGGATCTTACTAAGTTGTCCAAGCTCTTGCCTTGAACTGGATCATCCTGCCTCAGACACTTGAGTAGCTGGGATTATAGGAGTGAGCCACCAGGCCTGGATACCTAGAGAATTTTTAAAGTAATCCGTTTCTTTCCTTCCTTCCTTCCTTCCTTCCTTCCTTCCTTCCTTCCTTCCTTCCTTCCCTCCCTCCCTCCCTCCCCACTCCCTCACTCCCTCACTCCCTCACTCCCTCACTCCTTACTTCCTTCCTAAGGAACCTATAGGTATTCTATGTCTGAGCTATATATCCCCAGATCTTTTTTTTTTTATTATCTTTACTTTGAAACAGGGTCTCACTAAGTTGTGGAGGGCCTCACTATGTTGCTGAGGCTGGCCATGAACCTGGGATCCTCCTGTCTCAGCCTCCCAAGTACTGGTATTACAGATGTTCGCCACTATGCCTGACTTCTCCATTCTCATTTATGGATTGGAATATGCTAAACATTTTTTTCTCTTATACTGAAATGATATATCATTCTCCCTGTATCCTGTCTTTTTTTTTTTTAAATATACTTTTTTTTAACTATGTATCCTAATGATAGGAACATACATGCTTTTCTTGTTCCTTGGATCTATACAAATCAGCTCTGGATGTTCCTCCATGATACAACTTTGCCTATGTTTGCTGACAAATATAATTTAAAGTGTCTTTTTTTTTTTTTTTTTTTTTTTGCGGTACCGGGGATTGAACTCAGGGGCATTCTACCTCCGAGCTATACTCCCAGCCCTATTTTTTATTCTTTATTTTGAAACCGAGTCTCACTAAGTTGCGGAGTGCCTCACTAGGTAGCTGAGGCTGGCCGCGAACTCAGATCCTCCGGTCTCAGCCTCCTGAATGCTGGGATTACAAGCGTGCGCCACCACGCCCGGCTTTAAAGTGTCTGTTTTTTGAGATAAACATACCTGGTTTCTGTGATATTTACTTGGCAAAAGTAAACTAATGAAACATCAGGTAATCTTATAAACACATAAAGCAATTTAGCTATTTGCTTTAATGGATGTTTGCGATTTGTACAAATTCTGAGTTAAGGAAATTTAGTAAATTTAGCAGTAACATCAACAAGAGATGTTTCAGTTATGGTTTATGAAAGGTAATTTTTAAAATATACATGTATTATATTGTTTAGCAGCAAAAAAATGCTTTAAGATTTAATGTTATCACTTTGCTTTTATAGAAGAAAGTATAAAAGACACTTTTTTGAAGAACATTTCTGCATCAATAGTGAGTGGAAATAATAGTGCCTAGCTCATAGGATAATTGTAAAGATGAAATGAGAGAGCACATAGAAGGTATTAGTACAGTGCTTTGATGTGATCAGTGCGTACCAGCTATTATTGGTATGGGTTGAGTATTCCTTAGCTGCAGCACTTGGGGCCAGAGGTTTTTCAATTTCTGGAGTTTTTCAAATTTTGGAAAATTCACTGCCTGAACATTCCTGACAATCTGAAACCCAAATCGGAAATCCTTTGGGCAAAGAGTTTTGGATCTTAGCGTATTTTGGATTTTGCATTTTTTTTTCATTTAGGGGTGCTCAACTGGTATATTGTTATTATGTCCTGAAAACAAAACCATTTTTTTAAACATGAGAAGTCACTGATCTATTTTTGATAAAACTAAAAAAATTGCCCCCAATTTTTATGTTCTTTTAGTGCCAAACAATGAAAACTATGTAACATAGTATGTCATTTTATTTTGGCTTCTAGGAAGCTTATGTCAAAATTTGTTACTTTATTATTATTATTACTTTTTTTTTGTGGTACTAGGGATTGAATCCAGGGGTATTCTACTTTTGAGGTACACCCCAGCCTGTTTTTTTTTTGTTGTTGTTGTTGTTGAAAAAAGATCTCACTAAGTCACTGAAGGCCTCGATAAGTTGCTGAGGCTGGCCTTGAACCTGTGGTCCTCCTGTCTTGGCCTCCCAACTGGGACTTAGTTTCAGTAATAAATACATTAGGAATTTTGAAACAGCAATACTTGCCCTCTTAAACATTTTTTTGAAAATGATTATCCATTTTTATGTATATGACAAGTGCTGGAGTGTTAAAGATTTGTTTGTGTAAGTAATGACACCTTGATGATTGTACGATAAAGAATTCCTGTTAAGTTTGATATCTAAGATGTGGAATAATTTCTCCTAAAATAGGATGGAAGAAGCCCTTTAGTTCTATATCTTTGGTTTTATGCTTGGAGGGCGGGAGAGGCTCTGCACAAGAGAAATTTTATTATGTGTTTATTTTTGATGAGTGCTAGAAATATACTTTAAAATCTTAGAGACTATCAGAGACCTCATTAATGAGAAGACTCCTAAACCCTTGTCTGCTGTTGGTGGCCCAGGCCAGCGGTGACCTGCGCACCACTTCAGGACTTACAGCGCTGTTTCCAAGAGGTGTCTGATGCGATGGAGCGCATCGAGAGCCGTGTGGGGGTCGTGCGCCTGCCTCGCTCTGCAGCGCAGTGAGCACGGGGCAGCCCGTTTTGATGCTGGCTTTGCCTGTGCCTGCTGCAGGTTGTCAGCAGGCTTTAGATCATTTACCTCTGTAAGCCAGTTCTGTGTCATGACAGTAATCTCTTCAAATCTTTAAAGTTTTGTCTCAATATATGTAGGATCACAGTTGCAAAGGTCAGAAATAGTAAATATAATGAACGCATACACAATTGATAAAATATAAATCTTACTCTTTTGAGAACTCTGTTAGTGAAAAGGGGTAAGCTGTTTAAAATTAATGTATCGGAGCTTGCCCTTGCAAAGAAAGGATCCTGAGACATCTAAGTCTCTTTAGTTTTTCATATTTAGTAAAACCTCAGGAATCAATATGTTCAACACAGTTTATTCTAGTTTTGGGCTTAACTAGACACCTGTTTTTTAGTCTATAATTCATTGTTCTGAGTAATGAAACCTCTACCATTATAAAGTTGTAAATCATATGAACAAAACTGAATTATTAT
Organism: Graphiurus murinus; assembly: GCA_004027655.1. Lineage (NCBI taxonomy): Eukaryota > Metazoa > Chordata > Mammalia > Rodentia > Gliridae > Graphiurus > Graphiurus murinus. Next base: position 13,244 of record PVLC010020577.1, on the reverse strand, counting down.
TTTTAAACCCATGGATGAAAACTCTATATTTATCATGTATAATGTGTTTTCATACATCTATTCATTGTGGAATGAATGGCTAAACCAAGCTAGTTAACATGTATATTACCTCACATATTTATCTTTTTTTTTTTAGTTCAAATTAACCCCCTCCCTTCCTTCCTCTGGTACTCCCTCTCTCTCCCTTCCATCTGCCCTATTTTGTTTATTTATTTATTTTTGCAGTACTAGGGATTGAACCCAGGGGTATTCTACCTCCGAGCTACACTTCCAGACCTATATTTTATTCTTTATTATGTCATAGGGTCTCACTAAGTTGCAGGGAGCCTCACTAAGTAGCTGAGGCTGGCAGCAAACCTGTGATCCTCCTGTCTCAGCCTCCCAAGTACTGGGATTACAAGTGTGCACCTCTATGCCCGGCTTCCTGTTTTATTTTTTATTTGAAAACAAGTTCTCACTAGGTTGCTGAGGCTGGTCTCAAACCTTCAATCCTCCTGTCTCAGCCTCCTGGGTACTAGAATTAAAGGCGTGTGCCACTGCACCTAGCACCTTCAGCTCTGTTGTATTGCTTTGAACATTGAGTTAGCCCTCTTTTGCTTTAGTGTTCATAGAATATAATTTCTGCCTACTCCAGTCATAATCCCCGCACTAGATTGTTTTTATTTTTGTTTAAAATGTCATTATCTTCTAACAGATTTAAATAATAAAAAAATTTATATATTTACCCATATAGCTACCAATGTTCAGTGTTTTCTATTCGTCTGTGTATATCCATCTTTCCATCTGGTACATTAAAAATAAAATTTCCTATCTTAAGGAGTTCCTTCAGCATTTCTTGTAGTATGAGTGCTGGCGAAACTTTTTTTTCAGCTTTTGTGTATCTGATTTTTTTTTTTTTTTTTTTTTTTTGTGTGTGTGTGTGGTACTGGGGATTGAACCTGGGGGCATTCTACCTCCGAGCTATACCCCCAGCCCTATTTATTTTTTATTCTTTATTTTGAAACCAGGTCTCACTAAGTTGCGGAGTGCCTCACTAGGTAGCTGAGGCTGGCTGCGAACCCAGATCCTCCGGTCTCAGCCTCTCAAATGATGGGATTACAAGCGTGCGCTACCACGCCCAGCATTTTTTTTTTTTTTAATAATGATATTTTCACTGAATATTGAATTCTAAGTTGGCCTAGATCTTTCCCCCAGTACCTTAAAGATGTAGCTGTACCAGCTTCCCATTTTCTTTGTTTCATGTAAGAAATATGCTATCATCCTAATTGTTGTTCGGTGTATGCAATGTGTTTTTTTTTTTTTTTCCTCGGCTACTTTTAATATTGTCCCTTTTGTTGGTATTGAGCAATTTAATGGACATGCCTTTGCAGTTTTCCTGATGTTTCTGGTACTTGGAACTTAATAGACCTGTGAATTTATAGTTTTATCAAACTTAGAAAAATTTTGGATATTTTTCTAGAAATATTTTTTTCTGCCTCTTTTTTTTTAGAAAATTCCAATTACACTGTAATGTTAAGCCAGTTAAAGTTCTCTCATATCTTACTGAGGTTCTTTTTATTAACTTTCCGTATTTTTTATGTGTATGTTTTATTTTAGATAGTTTATGTTGCCATGTTTTCATGTTTATTGGTCTTTTTTTCTCCAGTGTCTAATATGAAATTAACTCCATGTGGTGTATTTTTAGTTTCGGAAATTGTAATTTTCATCTTAAAGGTTAAATTTTGGTCTTTTAAAAGAAATCTTTCTCAAGCTAAGTGTGGTGGCATATATCTGTAATCTCAATATTTAAGAGACTGAGAAAGGAGAATAGCAAGTTTGAGACTACCCTCAGCAACTTAGTGAGACCCTCAGCAAATTAGCAAGACTCTGTTTTAAAATAAAAATAAAAAGGGTTAGGGTGTGGCTCAGAGGTAGAATTCCCCTGGGTTCAATTCCCAGAACCAAAAAGAAAAATGTTTTTTTTTTTTTTTTTCTTGCTGGGTATGGTGGTGCATGCTTGCAATCCTAGTACTTGGAAGGCCAAGACAGGAGGATCTGAGCCGGCCGCGAACCCGGATCCTCCTGTCTCAGCCTCCCAAATGCTGGGATTACAAACGTGTGCCACCACGCCTGGCTACAATCTTTCTTATCTCTACTAACTTGTTCAGTTTTTTAAATATGGGATTCAATTGTAATAACTATAATAACTTCTTAATGACACTGCGTGTTCTAACATTCACATCTCTTCGGGATCAGTTTTAGGTTGATTGACTCTTCCCTCTATTTTTTAAAAATATTTTCCTGTTGGATGCTAGACATTGTGAATTTTTCTTTGGGGTGCTTGATATTTTTGTAGTGTAATATTCTTGAGCTTTGTTTGGGACATAGTTAAATTACTTGGAAATGGTTTCATCTTTCTAGGTCTTGCTTTTAAGATTTGTTAAGTGAGTAGAATATCATTTAGTGTAGTGCTTATTATTATTACTGCTGAGACAAGTCTCACCTGGTTACCCAATTTGCTATGAAGTGGGTACAGGAATTATTCATATGTTTGTGTGAGCTCTGAGCACTTGTTCCCCTAATCCTTTCAGGTGGCTCTTTCCTTGGGTATTTTCTGTACACAGGTGTACTGAATTAGTCAAGAACTCTTGCACATCATCCTAGTTCTCGTTCTGTGTACGTTCTACTCTGCTTTGTAACTACCTTGTAACTGACCACTCTGGTGTTCCTTAATTCTCAGTCTATCTCCTCCAGTCAGGGAGTTCTCCTGAGTCCGCTTGGGTGTCCTTCCTGGGCCAAATCCTGGAACTTCCCAAAACTCACTTTTGTTTTCCACCTCTCAGGAATCTCTCTTTGGCTTTCTTATGTTGAGTGTCTTGAAAACTATTGTTTAATTTTTGTCTACTCTTTTGTCTCTAGCAGGAGAATGTGTCTAGTCTCTGTTACTCTATCTTGGCTGGAAGTTGAGCACTTTTATTTTTAATTAACTTTTAATTATAGAAATCACAAACATGTACAGAAGTGTAGAGAGTGAAGGGATGCATCCTCATATACTCACCACCCAGCATCAGTTAACCTCTCTGAGCCTTTCTCGTTTCATCTACTATCTCCTTTCTCTCAATCCCTGTGGATTAATTTGAACAAAACTATATTATTTCAGCCCCAAATAATTGAGTATATATTTGTATTACATACCAAGACAACCCCTCTTTTAAAATAAGCACTATGCCCTTACAATACTAAAATATGTAATTCCATAATATCCTTTAATAGTTTATCTTTGTTCAGATTTCCTTAGTTTTGCCACAGTTTTGCTTTCTTGCCTGTTTAAAATTGGCATATTTGAAACAAAATCCAAATGAGCTTTAAGATTTCTTCTTTTTTTTTGCAGTACTGAGGATTGAGCTCAGGGGCATTCTACCTCTGAGCTATACCCCCAGCCCTATTTTTTAATTCTTTATTATGAAACAGGGTCTCACTAAGTTGTGGAGTGCCTCACTAGGTAGCTGAGGCTGGCCGTGAACCTGGATCCTCCAGTCTCAGCCTCCCAAATGCTGGAATTACAAGTGTGCACCCCCACGCCCAGCTAGATTTCTTCTTTTTAATTAATAGCCCTTCTCACTTGGACAGAATTGATACCATAAATCAAACTATGACATGAGATTGTGTCTAGTTTCTCTAGCCTTGTTCACTGCCTCTCCTTTCCACAGCTGCCACTTTCTCCTGCAAAGCTTTTGTTTCATTCTGCTTCTTCCTAAAATACAGATATGGTAGTGTCGGTCATAAAGGTAAAATCTATACAAGAAAATATGTTTATCAATTTCTGTAAAAATTAAAGGTAGTGAGTATGCATATATGTTTGCATATCTCTAAATTGTTTTAAGAAGGATGCACAAACTATGGATGAAGTGAAAAGACATTTTTAATTTTGTATTTTGTTGTTTGAATTATTTATGTAATTGTATTCACTTAAAATAAAATAATTTTAAACTAAATACTATTGCATATCAAATAAATCATAAAAGCCTGAATTTAGTATTCAGGAACCTCCCACTCTTTGGCTTCAGCCTCTTTTTGTTTTGTTATCAACTTGGTTGCGGCCCTCCTGTGTGGCATTTAAAAATATGTCAGCATACTGTAGGTAGTCACAGTGTCCAGAGATACATGTCAGCATGAGTGCACAGAGATCTAGGATTCTAACTCTTCTGTAGTGTTTAATGTCCCATCCAGAATGCCTTTACCTTCCCTTTGAGAACCAGTTTTCTCCAGACAGTCCCTGCTACCTCAGGAAAACTAATATTTTGTTGTTTTTTGAGTTTGCTTTGTACCTAATCTCTGGCTTTCCTATTTCTTTGGAGCCTCACTCTTTTTATCTGAAAATACCATTTCTCTTTGTTTTTACCTTTTTGGTAAGATTCTATTACCTACTTTATAGTTATTTGTATGAATGAGTTATTTTTCTTTTTTTATTTTTTTTGCGGTACTGGGGATTGAACTCAGGGGCATTCTACCTCCAAGCTATAACCCAGCCCTATTTTTTTTTTTTTTTTTTAATTCTTTATTTTGAAACCGAGTCTCACTAAGTTGCAGAGCGCCTCACTAGGTAGCTGAGGCTGGCCGAGAACCCGGATCCTCTGGTCTCAGCCTCCCGAATGCTGGGATTACAAGCGTGCCCCACCATGCCCAGTTTATGAGTTATTTTTCATACAAGAATTTGGACTTCTTATGGAAGTATATATACTTAAAGTGAGACTCCATGACCTTCAGAAAGGTTTTTGGACTTTTAGTGTGCCTCAGTGTAGCTACATTGTGGGATTGTTGTGAGATTAAATAAATTAATGCCTGTAAGATGCTTCAGACAGTGTGATACATGGATTATAGTGCATCACACAGTGCTTTTTTTTTTGTTTTTTGTTTTTTGTTTTTGAGGTACTGGGGATTGAACTCGGGGGCATTCTACCTCTGAGCTACACCCCCAGCCCTATTTTTTATTCTTTATTTTGAAACCGGGTCCCGCTAAGTTGTGGAGTGCCTCACTAGGTAGCTGAGGCTGGCCTCGAACCTGGATCCTCCGGTCTCAGCCTCCCAAATACTGGGATTACAAGCATGCGCCACCATACCCGGCTCCACACAGTGCTTTATATTTGGTAGTCCTTGAGTAAAATGTAATATTTTGAGTAAAAATATGGAATATTGATGAATAAATGAATGAAATTGAACATGATTCCCATTTTCATAGAAATTCATATAAATACAAGCTAGATTTTATTTTGGCGGTGTGGTCCTAGGGATAGAACCCAGGGGTGTTTTACCTCATAGCTACATTCCTAGTCCCATTTTAATTTTTAAATTTAAAAAATTTTTTGGTATGAGTATTGAATACAGGGGCATTCTACTTTCGAGGTATACCCCCAACCCATTTTATTTTTTATTTTGAAGTAAAGTCTCTCTAAATTAAGGGTCTTGCTCAGTTGCCCAGACTGGCCTTAAATTTGTAATCCTTTTGTCTCAGCCTCCCAAGTACTGGGATTACAGGCCTGTACCACCATGCCTGGCTTAAACTAGATTTTTTTTTTTAATGACTAGTATTTGTTCATTCTTTAATTCATGAAATAATAATTGAGTGGTTCCTATGTGCTAGGCATTGTGTTAGACATATGATAGGGAGGAGCCTAAATTACTTTTAACCTTTTCTGATTGAAAATAAGTCTGATGAATTCTCTTTGGCATAATAAATTATTATACCCTTATTTTGTTTCTTTTAGAAAATACGTAGATCATCAGCCATTCCGTTTACCATGATATTCTTAACTGCCAACATAATCGTTCTTTTTGTATGTATGTAGTACTAGGGATTGAATTCGGGAGCATCCTACCTCTGAACTACATCCCCAGCCCTATTTTACTTTTTTGAAACAGGATGTTGCTAAGTTAACACATTGGCCTTGAACCTGGGATCCTTTTATCTTAGCCACCTTAGCACTGGAATTATAGGTGTGCATCACCATGCCTGGCACTCATTCTTAAGAATAATAATAAGCCAGGCATAGTGACACACACCTGTAATCTCACAGGAGGCTGAGACAGAAGGATTGCAAGTTTGAGAACAGCTTCAGCAATGTAGTGAGGCTCTCAGCAACTTAGACTCTGTTTCCAAATAAAAAATAAAAAGGGCTGGGGATATAGCTCAGAGGTAGAATACCCCTGGATTCAATCCCTAGTAGCCCCCTCCACAATAATAATAATAGTGATTGTCTTTCTCTCATGTTAATGGAATTTTGATATCTCTGAGAGTTTGAAATGAGATTCTCAAAGTATTGTTTCAAATGATGGTTCTATTTATATAATGATTATGGTAAAATTATATTGTAAAAAACTATGAATTGAATTCCATTGTCATAATTTGGAGAGAGGCTTTGAAATTTAGGAAATTCTTTTAATATATGTGATCTCATATTTAGAATTATTTATTTCTTTATGTGTTAGGTATTAAGTCCACAAAAATTGGAATTGTTAAGAGCTCAAATACAACAAGAATTAGAAACTCCAATGCGAGAGCGTTTACGGAAGCTGGATGAAGTAAGTAATTCTGTAGATGAACAATGGGTTTCTCCTTGTGTGATTATGAAAGTCTTGATGAAAAGCATCCTTTCTTTACTCAGCTCTGCAGTGGCTCCCTTTTTTCTCACAAACTGTGTAGTGGCCTCACAGGATTGGATTCCATTACTTCTCGGATCTCCTGTCCTCTGCGGCCATCATTGGCTGCTTGATGTTTCTTGGGCATTCTAGAAGTGGTGTAGTTCAAAAGCCTTTGTTCTTCCATTATGTCTGCTTTGACTATTCTTCCTCCAGTTATCTCTTGGCTAACTTCATCTCTTGCATATTTAGGATACTTGGGACACTTCTCCAAATTTTATTTGTATTTCTCTTAAATTTATTTTTTTACTTTCAGAGTGGCGACCAGATAATATAATGTAAAAATTTATTTGTAAAAGTGATTTTTTTGGAGTATACATTTTACTTATTAATTTGTCCTTAATTGTAATCTCTTAAATTTAGGAAGTTGAAAAGTATAGAGCTGAATATAATAAGCTTCGCTATGAGCATACATTTCTCAAGTCAGAGTTCCAGCACCAGAAAGAAGAGTTTGAACGTATTTCAGAAGAAGAAAAAATAAAGTATGAATCAGAGGTAAATGATTGATATACTTGTTTATTCAAAATATCTTTTAACCAGGAAGGTTTTATGATTATTTTCGTAAACCTAAATTAGAGTTGAAGGCATAATTATATCTTATTAAGGGTGAAGTACTTGTGTTATGATTTTTATTTGCTCTATATCAATATTTTTCTTGTGAATATTGTGTTTTGGCTGTTGGGTTTTTCTGTTTCTTTTTTTATTTTACCCTTGCCAATGGAAGTAGACATTTTAGAGATTTCCATCAGATAGTCTCTTGTCTCCCATAGTCACAGAGATATCTAGTTTATGTGATATAGTTTATAGGAGTGTCTCCTCTACTTCCTGGGGAACTGCAGCTGTCATCCCTTGCACTTTGTTTCTGTTGATATAAACAGAGGGTTTATACCTTCATGTGTGCCGTCCCCTTCAGGAAATTCATTTGTTCTTTTTGATACCTGCAGCTTCGGCATTCTCTCTTTGCTTCCTGCAGCACACACTCCTATTGCTTTTGGCAGCTTTTCTACTCATTTTGTCGTTGTCTTCTAGTTTTGCTAAAAATGGGGCTTCTGTTTTTCATTCCTCATGTTACTTTTAGAGTATTCTTCAGGATGGAAGGAGAGAAACCAATTTTATTCTTCCACATTCATAAAAAATAACTTGGTGTCTATAGTTGTGTTATATAGTCTTTGTAGAAACACATTTGCATTTTATATTTATTGTGTTGACTGGAACTAAGGTTAAAATATTCTCACCTTTCTTTACCAGTTACTAATTATTTATAGTGTTCTAGGCATCTAATAAAAACTAAAACCATGCTGTTTGGATCAGGCCAACTTACTCTTATTAGTAAGCAGACTGTTCTATGATTATTCCATATGTAAGAAGCCATATGAACTTTGGATCTTTTGAGTCCATTAACATTACAGTCGCAGAAACTATAAATATTTATAATTTTTGCATTAAAAATTCTTCACGGCTTTAAATGTGTTTTTTTTCCCCACATATTATCTCACTTCTATTATAATAGTCAGTGAGATGGGACATACCATCTTATTTTCTCCATTTAAAATTAAGGTGTTGTGACACAAAATAAGTGAATTATCCATAGTCTCACAGAAAGTCAGCAGCCAGGTTAACAATAGAACTCGGGTATCCCAACTTAGTATCTCAAATCCTAGCCCTGAGTTTTTACTTTGAAATCACCAATGATTTGAAGTTGCCTTCCAACAGTTGCAATTTTGTCAAGAGGTCAGTTGATCTATACTATGCGTGATTCTAAAAGAATTGAAATTTTTTCTTTCTTTTTTTTTTTTTTTTTTTTTTTTTGCGGTACTGGGAATTGAACCCGGGGCATTCTACCTCTGAGCTACACCCCCAGCCCTATTTTTTATTCTTTATTTTGAAACAGGGTCTCACTAAGTTTTGGAGGGCCTCACTAAGTAGCTGAGGCTGGCCGTGAACCTGGATCCTCTTGTCTCAGCCTCCCAAGTACTCGGATTACAAGCGAAAATTTAAGTATGAGAGACTCAATGAAATTGCATATAAAATTTTTCTGTGGACAATCAAAGAATAAAAATTTCCAGCCTAAAATGAAGATTTAATACTACTAAGAGTAACTATTGAAGTTTCATGTAGTGGTGCTTTATTTTAGACTGCTTTTAAAATCAAATGATGATGTTTACCTATTAATAATTATTTGTATTTTCTAGTGTCTTAGTTTGTTGCTTTCTTTCTTTTTGTCCCCTGTGGTACTGGGAATTGAACTCAGGGGTTTTTGCCTCTGAGTTATACCTTCAATCCTATTTTATTTTTTATTTGAAACAGGGTCTCACTAAGTCACTAAGGCTGTGAACTTGCAATACTCTTGTCTTGGCCTCTTAAGTTCTAGGATTACAGGTATATGCCACCACACCCAGCTCAGTTTTGTTGCTTTTTAAAAGAATAAAATCTGCATCTGAACCCTGATTACTAATCTATTTTTTACTCATGAAAGACTAAATAATTTTTAAAATTCAAATTTTTTATCCAAAGGTTTTAAAGGGGTCATTGGTTTTTATGTCTTCTGATAGTGGTAGGAATCCAAGTCATAATTAGTAGACTCTAGAGAAGACTGAGAAAACTAGTTTTTTTCCTTCTCTTTCCAATTGATTAGGAAGGAGCAACATGACAGTAATTGGGAATTTGCTTGCTTTCATTTCCTTACTTATCTTCATACTCCAGTTTCTATACACAGACACAGTACACAGATCATGAAGCAGCAAATACAGTTTCAAATGTAGTTTATAGGAACAAAAAATATAATTTCAAAGCTTCTAAGTAGAGCCTACTCATGCCACCTTCCCATTTTACAACTTAAATTAGTGTAAAAATAAAAATTCATGTAATAGAAATGCAGGCATACCTTGTTTTATTGCACTTTTCAGTTAATGTTTTTACAAATTGGTGGATTGTGGCTACCCTGCGAACAATCTAAAGGTACCGTTTTATCAGTAGCATGTGCTCACTTTGTTTCTTTGTCAGTTTTTGGTAATTCTTATGATATTTCACATATTTTCATCATTATTATATCTGTTACGGTGATATGTGACCAGTGATCTTTGATGTTACTGTAATAGGTGTTTTGGGATGCCATGAACCATGCCTATGTAAGACACTGGACTTAATCGATAAATATCATATGTTCTGACTATGCCAACAACTGGCTGTTCCTTTGCATCTCTCTCTTCTTGGGTCTCCCTATTCCCTGAGACATAATAATAATAAAGTTAGATTAACTAATAACCTCACAGTGTCCTCTAGGTGTTCAAGTGAAAAGAAGAGTCAGATACCTCTGATGTGAAATCAAAAGCTAAAAGTGATTAAATTTAGTGAGGGAGGCATGTTGAAAGCCAAGAAGGCCTCAAAGCTAGGCCTTTTGTGCCAGATTGTTAGCCAAGTTGTGAAAGCAAAGGAAATTTTCTTGAAGTAAAAAGTGCTATTCAAGCCGGGCGTGGTGGCACACGCTTGTAATCCCAGCATTTGGGAGGCTGAGACCGGAGGATCCGGGTTCGAGGCCAGCCTCAGCTACCTAGTGAGGCACTCCGCAACTTAGTGAGACTCGGTTTCAAAATAAAGAATAAAAAAAAAATAGGGCTGCGGGTATAGCTCGAAGGTAGAATGCCCCTGAGTTCCATCCCCAGTACCGCAAAAAAAAAAAAAAAAAAAAAAAGTGCTATTCCAGCGAATGATAAGAATGGTACACAAATGATAAAAATGCAAACGAGCTGATGGGAGAAAAAAAGTTTTAGTGGCTTGGATGGAGGATCAGACCAGCCACAACATTCCTTTAAGCCAAAGCTCAAATCAGAGCAAGACCCTAACTTTCTTTAATCCTATGAAGTCTGAGAAATCTCTGTGTGTTAGTCAGCTTTCTATTAATGTAATGACTATCTGAGATAAATCAACTTATAAATAGAGAAAGTTTGTTTTTCCTCACAGTTATGGAGGTTTCAGTTCATGGCCAGTTGTTCCCTATTGCTTTGGGCTTGTGGCAGTACATCATGATGGGAGAATGTGGCAGAGCAACTCATTTACCTTATGGCCAGGTATGAGAAAGAAGAGCCGAGGTCCCTCTATCCCTTCCAAGGCCATCTTCTATTGACCTGGAAGAGCTCCGATTAGGCCCTACCTCTCAAAGTCTCTACCACCTCCCAGTAGCATCAAGCTGGAGAATAAGCCTTTGGAAGACATTCCACATCCAAGCTGTAGCAGTGAGGATGCTGCAGAAGAAAAGCGTAAAGCTAGCAGAGGCTGGTTCATGAGATTTAAGGAAAGAAGCTGTGTCCGTAACTTAAAAATGCAAGGTAAAGCAGCAGATGTTGATGCAGAAAGCTGCAGCAAGTTATCTAAAAAATCTGCTAAGATAATGATGACGGTGACTACACTAAACCACAGACTTTAATATAGGTGAAATATCCTTCTATTGGAAGATGCCACCATCTAGGACTTTAATAGCTACAGAGGAGAAGTCAGTTCCTGGCTTCTAAGGACAGGCTAGTTCTCTTTGGGGCTACGGCAGCTGGTGAACTTAAGTTGAATCCAGTGCTCATTAACCATTCCGAAAAGCCAAGAGTCCTTAAGAATTATAGTAAAATCTACTCGCCTATTCTCTATAAATGGAACATCAAAGCCTAGATGACAGCATATCTATTTACAGTGTGGTTTACTGAATATTTTAAGCCCACTGTTGAGAACTACTGCTTAGAAAAAAGTATTCTTTTAAAAAATAACTGCTCATTGACAATTTACTTGGTCACTCAAGAGGTCTTATGGAGATGTACAACAAAATTAATGTTTTTATTCCTGTTAACATCCATTCTGTGTCTCATGGATCAAGGAACAATTTGGGCTTTTATGTCTTATTACTTAAGAAATAAATTTCCTAAGGGTACAGCTACCATAGGTAGATGCTTCAATGGTAAATTAGTTAATTAATTTATTTTCAGTACTAGGGATTGAGCCCCGTGGCATTCTACCTCTGAGCTACACCCCCAGCCCTATTTTTTATTCTTTATTTTGAAACAGGGTCTCACTAAGTTGTGGAGGGCCTCACTAAGTAGCTGAGGCTGGCTGTGATCCTCCTGTCTTAGTCTCTCAAGTACTGGGATTACAAGCGTACACCACCATGCCTGGCTGATGATAAATTTTGACCTTCTGGAAAGGATTCACCATGTAAGTGCCATTAAGAACATTTGTGATTTATGGGAGGAGACCAAAATAACACGATCAGCAAAAGTCTTGGAGAAGTTGATTGCAAACCTCATGGAGGGGTTCAAGGCTTCAGTGGAGGAAGTAACTGCAAATGTGGTAGAACCAGCATGAGAACTACAATTAAAAGTAGAGCCTGAGGTGTGACCTTTTTTTTTTTCATTTTGCTATCCCTTGATGAAACTTTAATGGATCAGGAATTCCTTGTTTAGAATAATTAAAGAAAGTGGTTTTGAGATGGAATTTATTCCTCACTAAGATACTATGAATAATTGTTGAAATGACAACAAGGGGTTTTACAGTATTACATAAATTTAGTTAATAAAGCAGCAGTAGGGTTTGAGAAGGTTGACTTCAATTTTTAAAGTCTTCTGTGGGCAAAATGCTATCAAATAGCATGGTATGCTACAGAGAAATGTTTTGTGAAAGGAAGAGTCAGTTGATGTGGCAGGCTTTATTATTGTCTTATTTTGTGAAACCGTCACAGCCATACCCCTCTTCAGTCAGCCAGCAGCCATCATCATTGAGGCAAGGCCCCACCAGCATGAAGGTTGTGACGTACTCAAGGTTCAGGTGATTGTAGCCTTTTTTTTAGCAATAAAGCTTTTTTAAAAAAAAATTACGATAGGTATATTTTTTTAAAGATATAATGCTACTGTATACTTACAGACTATAATGTAGTGGAAATATAACTTTGACAAGAACCTGGACAGTAAAATATATCTGTCACTTTATTGCAGTAATTTACTTTACTATGGTATTCTGGGACTAAACTCATTTCCAAGGTTTGTCTCCATTTGGATTTTATTGCATTAATTAAGATTTCATACAATACTTGTACATTTTTACTTACACAGATAAAAATAACTGGATATTCTTTAGTGTGTTGGCTTTTAGCAGAATTTTTTAGGAAATTTTTAAAGTTTTTTCGAGAAGGACTTTAGGAATAAGCGCATCCCTCATGATATCCTAAACTAAAAAGAATGTATGAAAATAAAGCATGAAAGAAAGTATCTTCATTTTATGAAAAAGATAGCAGTATGCTTTCTCAATGCATTTGGCTGTAAGAACATATTGTTTGATACTTGATACAGATGAAATACTGAAGTTGCATATAATCGTTATTCAAAAATGAGCCAGCTAGCCGGGCGTGGTGGCGCACGCTTGTAATCCCAGCATTCGGGAGGCTGAGACCGGAGGATCCGGGTTCGAGACCAGCCTCAGCTAACTAGTGAGGCACTCCACAACTTAGTGAGACTCGGTTTCAAAATAAAGAATAAAAAATAGGGCTGGGGGTGTAGCTTGGAGGTAGAACGCCCCTGAGTTCAATCCCCAGTACC